>CM076581.1:664723218-665034448 GCA_034641835.2 Pinus albicaulis
GGTAATAATAATGCCAATTTAGTGACCTAATAAATATATTTTTATCATGTCCAATATATCATTCCAATCATGGCAAGGAATTGATCGGGTGACTTCACATCAAAGAGTGTCTTAACAAAATACCTAATCATCGTCTATAAAAAAAACTCCGTAAACATATTATTTAATATTAATATTTTTATTCATTTTATTTATTCTTTAATATTAATATTTTATTTAAATAATTAATATATACAAATAAAATAGAATTAATTATTTAATACACTTTTATTTTTTAATATTTTTTATTCAATTATGTTTTGCTATATAAAATATAATTTTACATCACATTTTCTAATGCAATAATTCAAAACATTTTTATTTTGATATTATTTTAACAATTCTTATCATATAAATAATTGAGATTTATTTATTTATTTTTACATTACTTTTTAATGTAACGATACTAATCTATATAAAACACAAGTTTAAAAATGCAAAATTTATATATTTTACTAAAATTTTGAATTTTTTTAAAATAAAAAATCACAAATTTTATTTAATATATAAATATTTATTATTAAAATTTCTAACATTTTAAATTAATTATAAAATTTTAAATTTATTAATTTATTAAATTATTTTTATACATATATTTTTTCTATAAGTTTGGTGGGATTACATTTTCATCATGTTCAATATATCATCTTGATCTAGCTAGAAATTGAATTAGTAACTTCATATCAAAGAGTGCTTTAACAAAACACCCAATCATCTTGGGATTACATTTTCATCTTGTTCAATATATCATCTTGATCCAACTGGAAATTGAACTAGTAACTTTATATCAAAGAGTGCTTTAAAAAAACACCCAATCATCTTTTATCTAGTAATCGTAACATTCTTATACATTTTAAATAACATTTTTTTATTATTTAATATTAATATTTTTATTATTTTGTTTATTACTTAATATTAATATTTTATTTTGGTTTTTGTCTTTGAGAGATGACAACAAGCTTAACTTGTTGCCTAAGCCGTGACCCAGGGACATCTCTCCTATTCTACTTGGGCCACACCAACCCTTAACATGACTGGATTTTTTCCCACAGAGTTTGGAACATGTAACTTTCACATCAAGTAGTGACTTAGTAATACACCTATTACCATCTATTCTACACCAGCTAAGATATTATTTTAACAATTCTTATCTCACAATTAAATAAATATTTTTTATTTTTACATAATTTTATTAGTGCAACAACTATAAACTATATAATTTTTACATTATTTTATTAGTGAAAAAACTATAAACTATACAAAATAGAATAAGTTTAACAAATTAGAATTTATACTTTTACTAAAATTTATTAAAAAATCAAAATTTATTAAAATAAAAATGTGCAAATTTTAATTAATATATAAATATTTATAACTAAAATTTCTAAAATTTTAAGTTAATTATAAAAATATTAATTTTATTTACCTATTAAATTATTTTTATACATATTTGTGTGACAATTTTTTATTATTATTTAATATTAATATTTTTATTCATTTTCTTTATTATTTAATACTACTATTTTATTTAAATAATTAATAATTAATATATAAAAATAAAGTAGAGATAGTTATGTAATATAATTTTGTTTCTGAATTTTCTTTTTTATTTAGTAATAATATAAAATATAAATTTTTATCACATTTTTCAAAGTAATATTCTCAAACATTTTTGTTTTGATATTATTTTAACAAATCTTATCTCATAGTTACATAAGATTTTTATTTATTTATTTTTACAATTTTTTTCAATGTAACATCTATAATCTATATAGAGTAAGTTTAAAAAATGTAAAATTTATATTTCTACTAAAATTTATAAAAAAATTAATTTTATTAAAATTAAAAATTGCAGCTTTTTTTCTTTTTTTTTCCGTGATGGGGGACATGAACGTGCTAGAAAACGAGCCTTGAGGGGAATTCAATACCCCCACGCATAGAGGGAATGAAGTGTAACAAAGAAGATAGTTTGTGTGCCTTGTATGAGAATGCTCCAAAATAAATAAGGATAATTTTGTTTGTGTGGACTACAATGGGAGTTATCAGAAGCTATTTGGTTATGGGAGGTGTGTCGTGGTCAAAATTCTGTGTTCTTGCAGTATAGGGTGGTAACTAGTGCAAGCCACACCCTGGCTTCCCTCCTGCAATGACATTGGAGTATAGTCTTGTATTCAGTTGTTAGATCAGTTGGAATAGTGAATTAGTGGAAGGATTCAGTGTTTGGAACCCTGACCCGACGAAGGACACCCTGCTGAAGGTAGAATCCTTGAGGTTGTAGAGTGGGATGTGTTTTCTTCGTAATGGCGTATTTGGGTGAGTAGTAGAGGGGGGAAAGGTTCAATGTTTGGAACCCTGGCCTGATGAAGGAGACCCTGCTTAAGGAAGAATCCCTGAGCTTGTGGAGTGGGATGTGTTTGCATCATAATGACGTATTTGTGGAAGCAATAGAGAGGCACCCTTTATCTTCAACTTAGGTAATACTATTTTCCACTATGTGATCTTTTGTTCAACAGTCCCATAATTATGGTTTAGGTGAGATTTTTAGAGGCTATTCGAGGCTGGAGGTTGATACCCCCACCATTGATTGTCTACATTGGAAGGTTTGGGGCCCTGCATCTCCAAACTCCTTGTCTTGGGATTCCAAATGAGTGAGTGCATGTGTGTCTTTTAACTTCAATTTTGCTGAGGAGTTTGGAAATTAGTCAGAGTTGGTGGTGGAAATTTCTTTATAGACAATTTGTATTTGGAAACCTAGGACTTAGTAGAGACCCACTCCTCATCTGCGGGGTTCAAGCACAAGGGTGCCTCTGTGGTGCACGTGGAAATTTAATTTTCACGCCAAGGGGGATCACCTGGGAGGCAGGTGCTGAGGAAAAATGTGTTGGGTGCCAGGGGATATGAGGCTCAATGGGTGGATGGTGTTTTCTTTTGAGAAGTGGCATATGTGCGGTTGTGAGGGACTTTGGGGCTGCATCTTGTCAATTGGCAAGGTAAATTATGCATTTTGGCCCTCCACTGTTTCTGTGCTCTTGGTGCCAGACGAGGAGAATTGTGCCTGGGTTAGTTTGGGTGACGAGACAAAATTGAGGTTGTGGATGATTCTGGGTGGTGTTTCTGGGCTTAGAAATATGCAACGTCAGCGGGCCACGTAAGGAGGGGAGTGGGCCCCCAAGGTTAGGGTGTGGGGAATCAAGGAGAGAAAAATTATTTCGGAAAAGCAGTCTAACAACCACATGGGTTTTTGCTTGGGTGGGTGGATTGGCCCCTACCATTTGACTCCTTGGAGGTGAAAATCAACCAGGTGATGGTTTTAGTGGAGAAGCTGGCTTAGGATCATCGTGATGAAATAAATGAGATAATATCCTTCAGGAACAACATCCAACATAACCAATGGAAAATGTTATATCAAATGGCCTCCCTCTGTCGTGGACATAAGCGCCTTTAGGTGCAATTGGATCACCTAGAGGCTCATGCGCATGAAGATTTCCATCAACAACATGATAACGGTCCTGCAAACTAGGCCCCATGAAATAAGGTGGATTGATTATCATAGTGGGTTGTATTTGGGTACTTGGTCTCTTTTGGGCAAGATGGGAAATATGTTTGCGAACTTGTCATTTTTTGTTATTTTGGTCAAACGCTTTTTTCCTTTACTATCTCGCCAACAAGTCCAGTAGGAATGAGGCCGATGGTTTGCTTTTAAAAAAATCTCAACAACGTATCTTTTACAATAATTAATAGAAACTTTTGATTTACAAAAATAATTGCAAATTTTATTTAATATATAAATATTTGATTGTAAATATTTATTATTATTTTTTAAGGCTTTGCAGGACTACATCTTCATCATGTCCAATACATAATCTCGATCGGGGTGGGGAATTGAACCTGTGACTTCACATCAAGGAGTGCCTTAACATAACACTCTATCAAAATTTATCCAAGACCCCGTGGACGATTGTAAAATATTTATTATTAGCATTTTCTAAAATTTTAAATTAATTAAAAAAATATTATATTTATTTACGTATTAAATTAATGTTATACATATTTAAATAAAAATTATTTATCCATATTTTATTATTTAATATTAGTATTTTTATTCATTTTCTTTATTACTTAATATTAACCTAGATCCATCTTAACTTTGGATCTACCAAGCATAGAGAGGGATCAAATCCCTATTCACTCTAAGAGTGGTTTGTATCTCAGGATATTTGATCCCTCTTAGCGCTTGGTATATCTAGAGTTAAGATGGGTCTATGCTAGTTTAATTTTCCCCTTTAAATAAGCTATATTCCACATGAATACCATGGAGAAATACCATGAAGTTATTTTTATTTTAATGCTATTTTATTATTATTTATTTATTTTGATCAAGTTAAAAACTTTTCACATTATTAATTTAATTTTAATTTTAATTTTCATGTAGTTTGACCAAGTCAAAATGTTTAGAATACAACACATTACAACAAATCTTCCATACTGGGTTGGAGATATTTTATTTAAAATTTATATCAAAATTTGGCATTGCGATTGTAATTAGCATAAATGGTCAACCACAATTTTCATGATAGTGCACTTAATTTTCATGATTTGTTAAAAAAAATGACTGAGAAATTATTTCTCGATCATGACGTGGAATATTATAATTAAATAATAATGTTAAATACCGCATGTTCCCTTTCATCTCCATTATTATTATTATATTCCCATTACACATTGTCCACATTGATAATCTCAATAATTTATTCCCTTGTCATAACTTGTTACCACCTGCTGGCTTAGTGTCATGTTCAAGGGGTATTTATGGTACAAATGCTTGCTCTATATTCATTGTTATAGTTTTGTCACTCAACTAATATTTATGTCTCTAAATTCTCACAAGTGGTCACACTGTAGTCTATTTGTTGCTCTAATCCTAAGACAGGTTCTTTTAGTACATTTCTGAACTGTTTTTATTGTGATTGTAAAGGAAAATTTTTGGTTTTGATTATGAAGCTTCCTTCTACGTTGTTGCATGGGATTTCATACTTCAATTGATGGATTTTGAAACTCAAAATATTGAACCTAAGGGAATTATTGTTTTCTGAGAGTGGTTTTGAGGTTACTGAGCAAAGCATTGTAGAAATTTTGGAGTGTTAGAACTTGATTTGAGTTGTACATGCATGTTTTCTCTAAGTAGTTAGTGATATATGAACCCCAAACAATACATTATCCAAATGAAGTAATTAAAACTCATTGCATGTGTTAATTCTTAATATTTTTGTCCAAAGGCAAGCCTTACAGTAGAAGACCATATATTCCCTCTATAGTTTGCTACCTTTTATGTCCAGGATGACATAATCTTCTACCAATAACAAAGGAAGCAACAATGAGGGCTACCTTGGAGATTTTCTTAGGAAGAAGCTCAATTTAGAGCCTAGAGTGAACAAATATATGTGCAAGGTTTTATTATCGAATGGCCATTATTCTTTATTTTCAGGATTCTATAATGTCTTCACGTGACAAAAATTTATTTTAACACTATAACACAAGCAATTCATGAGGCAAAATATAAATATTTTGAAATTCAACGTGAGACCCAATATTGAGGCGACGTGGTTCAACATTCTAGAGATCACTGGAACAATAAATTATTCAACGATGCCAATGTCATTGCCAAAGGAGGTTTCACAACGATGTCAGATTTTAATTAGATGGAGGTAAATGACAATGATTCAATGGGAGTGGCTGGGATGAATAGTATTTACCCAACCCATCCTCATAGAGGGGACACCTTTGGCATAAAGATAATGATATATTTGTTGGTATTGTAGTCTTGGCATTGATGTCAATAGGTTAGAGGTGCTTCTTGTCATGTGTATGTGTGATGGGTGTTTGAGGTTGATCGTATTGTTAGTTGGCATTGATGTCAACATGATTATGACATGAACTAGTGGAGTGATGATTTTGGAGGCTGAGTAGAGATGGATATTTAGTGCTATAGATGCTACTAGACATGCTGTGTAGATGGTATATGTTGTTGTTGTAGTAGGTTGGAGAGCTCCTCTAGATTCCACATATGTATTTACATCTTTTGGAGACATTACATTGATGCTACATGTGTTCAGTTGGGCCTGCTTGTGTTGGAGGTGCTTTTACTAGTGTTGGAGACAATTGGATGCCCTGATGCTACTGTTGTAGGAGTTGGAGATGCTGCTACAGGTGATGAATATGTTGTTTCAAGTGTTAGAGATGTTGTGGTTTCTCCTTGAGGATATGAAGGTGTTGGTCTTGGTGTTAAAGTTGGTAGAATGGGTCTAGCATGTCATAGAATTGTTCTTATCCTAGTTCATTAGTTGCAGGCTTGTTGTAGAGGCTTGGAGGAGTGTTCAGGAGCCGAGGAAGATGTTCCAAAAAGTGGCAGAGATTATGGATTGAAGAACTAATTCTTTCCATCAGTTTAATCACTAGTCGAATGCACGCTGAGTCAAGGGAGCGACTGAGATGCTAAAGTCACATGGAGACAAGCCCAAGGGAGCAACTAAGATTCTAAATTCACATGGAGACAGGCCCAAGGGAGCTTTTATAGCCCTAGGAGGCTAGAGTGACATGGATGCTAGTGCTAAGGGAGTGATTATGGATTTTTCACTAAAATTCCTCAACATTCCTTGCATTTTTGAGCTAACTTTTGTGTTTTGGCAACATCCTTGATCATAACTATTTAGTTTATGGTCGGAAAAGTTTGTGGGGCCTCCAAAAGTTGATAAAGTTGAAAATATCAAGAAGGATAATGGAGTTAGTGGTTGATTAAGTTAATGAGATGAATCTAGATCCAATCAAGCATATGAACAGAGTTGTGATGCCTATTAGTTCTGAGTAATGATTGAGTTGAGCACTTGAGTTCATCTACATATTGGAGGAAGCTCATTGTGAGATGGTTGATTGTATATTTGAGTTGTGAGGGTGTGTATATGGAGAAGATACGACAAGCTATATGTTTTCTCTAGTGCAAAAATTCTGAAGCAAATCGCAGTTGCAACAAAAGTGAGATGAAGCTTGTTTTAGCATTATGATTATGGAGTGTGTGAGATGTTGAGGTGTGCTTTGGAGTAGTGGTTGAGAGGATTGTTTTTTTTCTTGTGCGAGATATTTTATGGAGGTTTGATTGAAACTATTGTTGCAAATTTTATTATATACTCGATGTTATATTGCTGCAGTGCTCATGTTGAGCAATTCTCAGCTCCAGTATGAAACATTTTGAAACGAGAATTACATAGAGGAGAAGAGCTAGAGGAATAAAAATAAATAAATATAAGTGAGCATATTTCTCAAATACAATGGTGGTTGGATAGTTCGATAGGAATTGAGCGAGACTCATTGGTCATGGTAGCTTTCAGCTGATCATATCATTATGTAGAGTCGTTGATAGTTCAAGAGTAACCAGGTGAGGATCATTGATTGTGGTGGCCTTCAACAGATGGTAGTCTATAGATCTACTTGAGAAACAATATCCATTTGATAGTAGCCATACATATTACTCTATGTAAATAATTGTTTGACAATAGAATTTGATCAGTGCAGCATCAACATGTGGTTTTTTTTGCCTTGGAGAGGGTTTTCCACTAGACATGTTTGTGTCCTTGTGTGTCTGCTTTTTATGGTTACATATTTATTTTTGGTGCTCTGATCTATGGTCTGTGATTTAATTTTTGAATGATGTAGAATATTAATTAATTGCAGGAAAAGTTTAAAAGTGCCACACTACTAATTCACCCCCCTCGTAGTAGTGATATAGTTTCCAACAATTTGTATCAGAGTCGGGTTCTCAAGCGCATCTTAATCGCTAGAGAGTGCATCTTGGAGATTTTGATAGAAATTTTCATATATATATATATATCGAATGATTTATTCAAAGAAATTGATTCTTACTGATGCAAATTTTAATGTTTGGCAAGAAAATGTGAGAAATAATTTTTTTTTTGTGGCTCTAAAATTTGGATATTGGTTTGTGAAAGAAATAATGAAGATTTTCTTGCATCTAAAGTACGGAAGAAAAATTCTCAAGCAAGGAAAACTATTTTTGAAAATCTCCATAGTGCATATTTGGAGAAAATTGGATATTTAAAACCTATCAAGGAAATTTGGGATCGATTTCATATGCTATATGGAGCAAGAAACATCAAGAGTGATGAAGAAATTGAGAAGAGCAACAAAAAGAAGAAAGAAGCTCCACTTGAACCAACTGTGAAAAAGGACAACAAATTTGAAGGTATAAGCCATAATGATATTCCCTTGAGTTTTATTTCGAATAACAGTAATGGTTGATTTAGATTTGTTTAGTAATAGAGATGATGATCACAATTACATGCTTCTTAAGGCTCAATATTTACATGCTGTCGTTGTTATTGAAGATTTTTCTAGTAAAATTGGTAGACTAACAGATTCATGAAAGGAGCATAAGAAGAAATTACAGGATTGTGATCAAAGGGAGAAAAATCTCAAGGAATAAATTATTACCCTGAGAAAACAACTCCAAGAATAAAAAATATTAGAGGAAATCAAGTGCAGCAAGAAAAATATTGAAAGGATTATGTTGAAGTGCTTGAAGATGTGATTGAAAAATTGAGAAAGGAGATTGAGGAAAAGAACCAACAGTTGGAGAAAGTGAAGAGCACCATACCAGTTAGCAGAATTAGCAACGATATTCAAAACTGTGAGACAAGTTTGTATGCAGGAAAGAATGAAAAAGTAAAACCAAATAAGACCACAGAAAATAATGTGATCCACAAATAGCCAGAAAATAAAAAACAAAAAGAGATTTTATATCTAGAAGATCCTTTTCTCCTATGGTTGGAGGTAGTAGTTGTCAAAGGAGAAGTCAAAACTCCTTTGCCCCCTTGATGGACGAGATTGAGTGCTTCAACTGTCACGATTTTGGTCATGTGGAAGCTGATTGTAGGAGGAGAATGCACTCATCCATGCAGCTGTATGATCAACCAAGAGGAGGACCTACATTTAGGTATAAAAATTATTTCAATGGCCATTGTTTTTCTTGTAACATTTTTGGGCATAAAGCTATTGATTGCAAATCTAGCGTGAACATATAGAGGTCTAATATGAGCAACAGAATATTAGATCCTTTGGATAAATATCTTGGTCACATAGAGTGTTATGAGTGCCATAATTTTTGGCACATGGCCAAGGATTGTAAAATTCCTAAACCATTGAGTCCATTTGTTCAAAATTAACAGTCAAGGGAGAATGTGTATCCTAGGAGCACATGGAAGAAAGAGCAACAAATAAGAAGATGTGGCATTGCAATTTGTTCTCATGATGAGAATGCCATGTGGTATATAGATAGTAGATGATCACACCATATGTCAAGAGACAGGATAAAATTTCATTTTCTTAATAAAACCAAGGATGGTCGTGTTGTGTTTGAAGGTAGTGAAACCGCTAGAGTGTTGGGAAGAAGAAAAGAAAATCTTGGTGAGAAGAGGAAAAATGATGAAGATTTTTGGCTCGTTGAAGGTATAAAGCATAATATCTTGAGTGTGAGCCAAATGGTTGGTGGAGGAAATTAAGTTATCTTCAATTCCAAAGGTTGTACCATTCAGAAGGAAGAATCAAAGAGAGTGATTTCTAGATGAATCAAGACCCAGATAATGTGTATGTCTTGAAGGGAAGATAGAAGAGTAAGAGGAGACCAAGAGAGTACTCTTCCTCATCAGATTCAGATTAGATGAGATTAGTCCCTACTGCAGTCTATTCTTGCATGTTAGATCTACTTGACTGCAAAAACATGCATGAGACTTGCATGGTATTAGGGGGAGTGTTGGAAACTTGATTTAGTTCCTTCGTGCACCTTCATATCAGCCGAATCACTACATATGAGGCATATCATACTTAAGGGGAGCTATGTTTTTCAAGGCTTAATGCTTTATGCTTATTTATTTTCACTCATTATTTTTGCAGCAAATGTATTTATTGTATATGAGTTTAAAAAAAATGTAAATCAACCTTGTTGTAACATTCATTAATTATTTTTCAACTGTATTGTTACTGATGGTTTTTGGAGTAGCTTCATGTTGATGGAGGATCATGCATTCAGGGGGAGCATATGTACTTCCTAATGGTTTTGTAGAATGTTGACTTTGTTTTATGCAGGATTATTTTTATTACTGCTGTCACATTTTTCTAGTTGGATCATATAGAGTTTATGTACCTCATTGCTTATGTTTCTGATTCTAGATTAATCATGCATGTTATTGGTAAATTTTAGATGGCTGAATTATATATTGCAATTGCATGGAGAGAGAGAGAATGATGTTGCATATGGTGTTTTGGCATGATGAGGATATGTACTTGTTTATGATATTATATTTATGAGCCTCATGGATGGTTTGTGATGACGATGATGTATAATGTTTCCGCTACTATTTTTATATTGCTGCTATAGATTGATATTGTTTGTTGATGCACATGTGGAGCATGGTGGTTGCTAGTGGTTATCATGATTATTTTTTAGGATATTAATTGCTAGGATTGTTACGGCCAAGATGTTGAGTGGAAAAGTAGTAGCATATGATATTGTTAGTACCTCTATTACTGCTGCTACATATGGAGAGATTATATTGTTGCACATGGAGGGAAAGTACCTTGATGCTCATGCCATGTATTGCATTGTATTTTTTCTTCCATATGGAGCATATGTTGATGCTCATTGTTTCCATGTACTCATGCTCATTTATGTTTTGGACATGTTTTGATGAGATCACCTATGTGTGCAATTGTAAAAGATATGTATTGTCGTTATGCCATCTTTTGGTCACATTGCTCATGGAGAGACCCATGGTGTCTAGTATGGATTGGTAATTAGCTATGTATGGGTCAATGGATGTCCAATTCATGTATTACTTTCTATATATTTAATGTAGCACCACTTCATAGGTTGAATTATGTAAAATTGGGTCCATACAGTCATGGTTGGTGATAGGTGTAGAGGAGTCGTATGTTAGTCCTATGTATTTTTCACAACTATGTACTTTCTCCATGAAGCATTATGTTGAATTGTAATGTATTGTATATCATGTCCAAATTCAGTTGGATTCATGGTCCATGAGTAGTAGTCTCTTAAATTTTTCAAGGAGGCTTATTGGAATAGATAGAGCATGATTTTAGCCCCATCACATGCTTAAGGGGAGCATGTTCAGTCTTTAGAGTTCGCATGGCTTTGGTTAGAGACATGATTGGTAATTGAGATTTTTTGTCTAAATCAACCATGCATCAGTATAGTGTTGAGCATGGCGGGGGGAGTACTACTCTCATATGACATTATTGGGATTTTTTCCAGTGTTGGTATAACCCTTTTCCATTGATGTCAAAGGGGGATATATTTGGATGGTTAGAGATCAACCTCACTTGTTGGATGGAGGTTGACACCAATGCCAAAGAGGGAAGTTTCTTGGAATTATAGTGTTGGCATTGATGTCAACAGGTTTCTTGTTAGTTGGCATTGATTTCAACATGATTATGACATGACCTAGTGGAGTGATGATTTTGGAGGCTGAGTAGAGTTGCATATGTAGTGTTGGAGATGTCGCTGGACATTTTGTGTTGATGGTAGATGCTGCTACTGCAATATATTGGAGATCTTATCTAAATGCTGCATATGTCTCTACATGTCTTGGAGATATTAGATTGTTGCTATATTTGTTCAGTTTTGGCTACTTATGTTGGAGGTTCTTCTACCAGTTTTGTAGACAGTTAGATTCCTTGATGCGGTTGCTGCAGGAGTTGGAGATGTTACAACATGTAATGAAGATGTTTTTGCATGTGTCAGAGATGTTGTGTTTGCTTTTTGAGGAGCTGGAGGTGTTGGTCTTGGTGGTAAAGTTGGCTTAATAGGTTGAACATGTTATAGACTTGTTCTATTCTAATTCATTAAATGCATACCTGCTACAGAGGCTTGGAGGAGTGTTCAAGAGCTAAAGAATATGTTCCAACATGTGGTAGATTTTTTGGACTGAAGAACTAATGCTTTCCCTCAGTTTAATCCCTACTCATATGCACATTGATTCAAGGGAGTGGTTGAGATGCTAAATTCGCATGGAGACAAGCCCAAGGGAGTAGTTATAGCCCCAAGAGGCTAAAGTTGCATGGATGATAGTGCTAAGGGAGTGACTATGGTTTTTTCACTAGAATTCCTCCACCTTCCTCGCCCTGTTGAGCTAATTTTTGTGTTGTGGCGACATCCTTGATTAGAAATTTTCGATTTATGGCTAGAAATTTTCGTGGGGAATCCAGAAGCTAATTAAAGCTGAAAAGATCAAGAAGGCTAATGGAGTTAGTGGTTGATTGAGTCAATGAGCTAAATATGGATCCAATCAAGCATATGAACATAGTTGTGATGCCTAGTAGTTATGATTAATTATTGAGTTGAGCACTTGATTTCATCTACATATTGGAGGAAGCTCATTGTGAGATGGAAAATTTTCTACTTGAGTTTTGAGAGAGTGTTTGTGGAGAATATCCTGCAAGTTTCATGTGTTCTCTAGTACATAAATTCTGAAGAAAATTGCAGGTACAAAAACAATGATTTGAATCTTGTTTCAGCCTTATGATTATGGATTGTGTGAGATGTTGAGGTGTGCTTTTTTGTAGTGATTAAGAGGATTATTTTTTCTACTTGTGTGAGAGATTGTATGGAGGTTTGATTGCAGATATTGTTTCAAATTTAATTACTTGATGCTATATTGTTGTAGTGCTCTGAAACATTTTGAAATGAGAACCACATAAAGGAGAAGAGTTTGAGGATTCAAGAAAAATTAATATAAGTGAGCATATTTCTCAAATCCAATGGTGGTTGGATACTTCAACAGAAACTGGGCGAGCCTCGTTGGTCGTGGTAGCTTTCAACAGATCAAAGTCTATAGAGTTGTTGATAGTTCATGAGTAACCAGGCTAGGATTGTTGATCGTGGTGGTCTTCAACAGATGGTAGTCCATAGATCCTCTTGAGAAATAATATCCATTTGATAGTAGCCATAGGTATGACTCTATGTAAAGAATTCTTTGAAATAATATAATTAGAGTAGCACAACAACAACAAGTGGTTTTTTTCCCTAAAGAGGGTTTTCCAACAGACACCTTTGTGTCCTTGTGTGATTTCTTTTTATGGTTGCATATTTATTTTTGGTGCTCTAATATATGGTTTGTGATTCAGTTTGTGCATGGTGTAAAATATTAATTAATTGCAGGAAAATTTTAAAAGTGCCACACTATTGATTCACCCCCTGATCTAGTTTCCAAAAATACTCTCTCTCTCTCTCTCTCTATATATATATATATATAGAATTTGTAGAAAACATTTCAAAATTATATGATAAGAAAAAAATTGTTAAACTTTACTTTTATTATTATCATTTTTTGGATAATGGTGTTGTATATTATAAGATCCATCTTAAATTCAGATCTACCAAGCACTTAGAGGGATCAAGTTCAGAGCTAATTTTTAATTTTAATTATATTAAATTAAAAGATATATATATATATATATATATATATATATATATATATATTTCAATTTATTTTTTAAAATTTTACTATTGATTGAGTCAACATAATATTACAATACATAATGCTTTACATAACAGATTTTTTACAACATCGCTGCCATACTGGGCTGTAGAGAACCTCTCGACACAATTATTTGTGATTATTGTGTGTCTTTGGTGTTATTTAAAAAATATAATTTTATATATAGTATTATGAATTAATTAATAAATTAAATTGGGGTAGTAGGTGTAGGAAGTGTTAATGTGTTCTAGTGGATACATTGAACTATCATTTTCATATAATTTTAGGTAGACCACCAACAACTAAGGAGAGGTTTATGATTTATTTCACGAGTTTCTCCAATATATCTCTATCAATCTCTATAATATGATCAAAATATGGGGCTCCAAGGATATAATTCAACACCTTCATCTTGGTTCTTCTCTAGCACATTTCAAGGTAAACATTCTGTTTAAGAGAATTTATCCCCATTTGAAAATTTTGAATGAGTTCACAGTGGTTCATGTTTTGTGGCATAATGAATCTATATAAAAATAATTAGCAAACAAGGCGACATCATTAGAAATTGGAACCCTTCTTGTAAATGACAGAGTCAGTCACTTTCCAATTCTGTATTATCATGAGGCATGGAGGTGAGTGTTAGATTTGGCAGGCTGTCAAGGAAGTGAAATTTTTATATATGTGGATAACTTCTTCAATGGAGCCAATGAATCTCCAAGTGGAATAATACCAAATTACTCAGACTAAGCATTATATGGAAGTTAATTTTTTTTTGATATCAAGGTTGTATTGGGTAATTTACACTACTAAGATATATAATATGGAGTATTGTTAAAATCATGCCATGATTACCAATTTTTTTGGATAGATGGACTCTTATAGCCTAAATTTTTACTTTATGTATCTTTGATTTAACAATTTGCACCCAGGTGCAAACTTCTTAATACAATATTTTATCTCACAAAGAAAAAAAAAAAATCAAAATATCTATGATGTTTTTATGAGTAAGATTATCACAAATGATATTAGAGGAGGAAGGTATCTATAATACCTACCAAAAACACAAACAATCATGTGGAGGCTTATGATGTTTTTCAGGGTATCCTCCTATTAAAGGAAGCATGAATGAAATCCTTAATGGTAATAGGAGACTCAAGCATAGCTATCAATCTGATGGCCTCAAGATCAACATAATTAAATAACAAACTTTCTATGATTATAACCCAAATCCATAAGGAGATTTGTAATTTGCATAAGGTCTTGTTTTATCAAGTTATATGAGAGCGTACTAATCAATTTGATTCTTTGGCAATGAATCAATCACTCTCATGTTAGGTGTCCTTTGAAAAATTAGCAGTGGAGCTTTCACCTAATTCATTAACATTAAAATGTTTTGGGGATAATAACACATAACACTGTAATCAATAGCCAATTGTCACATAAAAACTACTCACGTATTACATGTGAGAAACCAAAGCTTCAAACTATGGGCCTTGCCCTCATTCATATACATGAAATAATTTTTTCTTTAGTTATTGATCTCCTCAACTAAGGGCTGAATTGGCAGGGCGGGATAAAAAAAAAAAATATGACAAAATTTTTTGTGTCAAAGGGAGGAAGAATATTCAACACAACCTCAACTTGGTGATATCTCCTTAGTCTCTAGCTAGTTCTCTAGAGTTTTTCTGTTAGAATTTGTCTAAGGGTTTGAGTAGGGTGCATTCATTTCTTGGTCGATCCATAAATCTGGGCCTATTTTATGTGTGTTTCCCATATCATTATTGTTCAATCATATTTTCATATTTATAGCTTACCTAACTTAGGTTTTACTAGTTCTTTGGATCTTTCTTGCATCTTGAATTTTCTCTAGTGGTTGAGCTTCCTTTGATTAATTTGGGTCTTAGCTTCCCAATATTTTTGCAATCCAATGTTGAAAAACTTGGTGAATTGGGAATCTTTTTGGTGATATTATTTATGGAGCGAAGGGTCTTTCATTTTGTGTTGGGAACAAGGATTTCTTTAGGAAATTTCCTTAGTGCATGAACTTTAGCCATGGAATGCCCTCAACAAGACTTGACATCATTATTTTCTTCATGTCTTGTTGACATGGATTGCATGGAAGCTTGAGGGTTTCCAAGGGTTTTGCAAAGGAAAGAAGAGTCTATACATTATAATAGATCCTCCATTTTTTAGTGACTTACAAGGTGCATGAAAATGAAAACCAATGCACTTAACAAAATTCTATAACCATGAATATCACAGTACAACAAAAGAAAACTATTAATACATTGAAAATAGAAAATTGATTGGAAAATATATTTGGAAAAAATAAAAACATAAAAAATTTAGATTATACTTTTTAATTTTACATTATAATACTTCTAAACATATATTAGTAATATATAAATTTATTGACATCAAATTTTATTCAATAAAAATAAAAATAATAATAATGATTTTAAACATTTTTTATTGGTTAATAAGAATGTATTGTATCGAGAGGCGCATTATGAGGGAAATGTGTGATTTCGTTCATTGACATTTCATTTTAATAATAAATAAATAAATAATAATAATAACAATAATAAGAAGAAAACAATTTCAGCCCACGGGGAAACTCAATTGGTAATCTCATGTTATAAAGTATTACGTAAATTGTGAGATTTTCAAGTTTTGATGTTTATCCCACTAAAAAAAAATAAGAAAGAATGAAAGAAAAGCGATATAGGAAAAATAAAAGAAAACAATGTTATATGTAACCTTATTGGCTTGGTTCATATTAGACAACCTTGAAATTCCAAAAAAAATCCACAATAAAAAATTAGATAATAAAATTTGACTTGAAGTTAGACAATTATATATATATATATATATAAAATTTTAAATTGTATTTTTATTATAATAAATAACTTTCATAAAGTAATATAATATTAATTATATATTCCTCGGATGTGGGTGACATGCCGCGAATATGCGAAGCTAATTATTCCCACACATAGGCTGACGATGTCCGGCACAACCAGCTTTAACCTGATGCAGAACCTCCTCTCAACAATCATTCACATGAGCATTTTGTTGCACCCGATCTTCTGCCATACACTGAATCACATGTGATCCCATGTGATCTATCTCAACTCGCATTTACGAGCATGCCACAAAATCGCACAACATTTGTGCTCGTGCCATAGGTCTTTAAAAGGCGTGGTCCCTCCTCATACTATCATCCCTTCGCTGCTCCAATAAGCCTCTAGAGCCTTCTCCACCTCCTCCCTCACCACTCCACTACTGCTCCATTATTCTCACGCTCTCTCCCTCTTGCGCACCACCTTACTGGTGCTACCTTGCAGGGGAATTCTCCCGCTGAATCCATCCAGGTTGCGCGGCACCCCCCTGGCTGCGCACCTCCCTCCGGAATTACCCTCTCCCTTGGACTCATCCAGTTGTGCGCTTTCAAAGGTAGGCACCCTTGATGTGTGCCCCACTACTGCTTAAATTTCTGTTGTGCACTCCCCATTGTGCTTCTTTGCTGCGCGCTCTCTTGTTGCGCACTTCACTACTTTCAGACCGGTCTCCACCTCTCCGCCTGTTTTCGTCCCCATGGCTCTGCGTCAGTGCCAAAATACTATCAGGGGTAGCCAAAGAGGGACATTCTTAGGTCGTTATGAACACGGTCATGATCACCGTTTGGAATCCATTGAAGGCTCCTCTTCTAGAAGCCATGACAAGGAAGCACCACAACGGTTTGAGCGTACCCAAGATGAGATCGCCTTAGAATTGGAGAATTAGAGGGGCAGAAAAGGCCCCAGGAATTCCACCATTGCACACTCTAAGCCGCCCACTCCTCACAAAACTTATCCTTTCCCAGTTCAAGAGGCCTTGGAGGAGGATATAGACATGTGGATCATGGATTCGGACGATGTCTGGATGAGAGTTCCAGATGCTAAGTACCCAATTTCTCCTATCATCTGCATAGCCACTACAAAGCCCCCGTGTGTGCCTTCTGCTGAGGAGGAGGCCATTGCACAGGAATATGGATGCTGCATCGAGGAGGAGGGACCTACTACAGAGGACGATGAAGGAACACCATGACTGCGCGGATGCTCGACTCTTTTTTTTTCTGTTATTTTAGCACATACTACAAATATTTTGTTTTTCTGTGTTACGATACACTTGGTAAATAATGATTGTTTGATTTTATTAAGGAGATAGTTTCCTCCTAGGAGGCAGCCCCAAACCTGCGCTATTTTGAAATCCTTTAAGGTTGGGATTGGTTAAGCATCGCTTACCATCTTAGCCCAACGCCTCTGTAAAGTTATCTTTTGATCTAATATAGTTTAGCCTAACTTACAAAAAAAATATATTAATTATATATTATATAACTTAAATGATTAACATTTGTAAACTATATAAATTTATAGATTATATAAATTTAAATCATGTTTATTAAAATTTATGTGGGGGCGACAAGAGCAGGAGGGGTGATTTACAACCCCAATGAACAAAAAGTGTATAGTTTTGTTTGTGGCTTTGAAATTGCAACAAATAACCAAGCTCAAAGTTGGCCCTTGTGGAAATTCCTAAACATAACCATGGGTAGTAAAATAAAAAAATTAATAGTCCTTGGTGATTCAATGTTTGTGATAACGCAAATCTCTAAGGCATTATTTGGAAGTCTTTCAAATTTTCCTCCAATTGTACTCATAATTTCCCTTCCATCCTTAAAATTTGAAGAATTTCCTACTAGCATATCCTTCAAAATTTAAATGACAAAGGAAACAAACTCACCAAATTGGCTTCCAAATTGAGCAGGGTATAATTGAAATATAAAATGGAGGGAGGATCTGGGCCCCAATCTCATGTTCGTAATTGAAATAAATGACAATATATCAAAGTCTAATTCGATCTAACTGGAGGGTTCAAACTCTAAGGAAAATTAGTATCAGTAGCTAGGTGGAATTCCACTCAGTGGGGATGGAGGATGTTGGAGGAAAAATGTGCATCTTGCTCTTCACATACATGTTGCTTCATAGGCGGGAGGGTGATTACACATGGATATTTTATTTTGGAAGGTAATGTGGTTTAAATTTGAAGCAGACCCCTTACACACTGTTGAGGGCCACTTTGAAGATAGATAAGGTTTGGAGCATTTATATTCCCTTCCAAATTCTTTGCACGAGGAAAATTTAGATGACAAGTGAATATATTTCGAGGAGACACTTGATATCATAGTTAATGTATCTACAAATTTTATCAATGTGGGTCTTCTAGAAAGTATGCATAATGCGTACTCATTGGATGTGGAATTTAATTCTGCATCCAAAGAGCGTGAACACATGAAATTTGAGTAAACCTATAACGAGATAAGCCAAAAATACAATTAAAAAAAGTGTTTTTTCTTCTTTTCCCTCCAAAATATTTACATGTACCTATTTTTAAATTTAAAATATATTGCTTGGTTTACATATTATGACATGGAAATTACACGAAAATTTCATGGGCACTTTTAGGATAAAATTTCCTCTAATGATGGATCTTGGATTTGATGTTTGGAATTTAGTATGTAATGGTTTCACTAAACCCCCCCCCCCCCCCACATTAGGTGAAGAATTGCAAAAGAATAATCAGGAATTAAAATCATTAATAACATACCCGATTCAACACTAGATAAGGTTAGAAATTATACAACTTCAAAGGAAGTACGAGATAATTTGTAGGAAATCCTTGAAGGAAAAACAAAGGAATATTGTTCATCAAGAGAACCAACATGTAATATTGTTTCTAAAGGAAATAATGATGTGTCAGAAGATGAGTATGATAATAAAAAAACCTTTGTTATGTCAGATGAAGTTACTGATTCAGAAGAAGACAGGTTAGAGGAAGTACTTCATTGGGGGAATTTTGAGGTCTAAAATGGGCCTCCTAAGAAAAATGTACAAGCAAAATAAACTTTTTAAGAACCAATAGGATTCAAGATGATGATGTCAACCGTGGGGGGTGATTCACCATTTTTTAAGTAAAAAGGTAAAAAGATTAAAAAATAATAAAATAATAAAACTACTTTTCAACTCATATTTTCAAATTATCTCCCAAAGTTTTAACTCAAATTTTGAGTGGGAGTACACGTTGGATGCATAATTTGGTTCCTCATCCAAGGAGTACCCATGTTTCATACTTTCGATGGACTGTGTTGCATGAAAAATGAGAAATACATGAAAAACATGATTGCAATCATGTTTTGCATGTATTTCTCATTTTTTGTGTAGCAAGTTCCATCAAAAGTATGCAACATAGGTAATCCTTAGATGAGGAATTAAATTATGCATCCAACGAGTACTCCCGCTCATAATTTGAGTACAAACTTTGAGAGATAAGTTGCAAATAAGAGTTGAAAAAGTAGTTTTTCTTTTTTCCCTCTAAAATTTGATGATGGAATCTAATATTATTTTATTATTTCCACTATTATTTTATAATTTCCTTAGGAGGTCCATTTTAGACCTCAAAATCCCCCTAATGAATCCTAGAAGAAGTCTTATTTTTTCTTTGAAAATAATTAACAACCTTAAGAGTAAGTTGCAGGCATATGAGTACATAGATCATGATAAATCGGTAAATACTGCAGCATAATCATATTGTGAAGGACTTGAAGTTAAGATCATCTCTCTAAGATCAGATCTTGAAAATTCAAACAAACATAATGAAGAGGTACTCCAAGTATTTGAAGAACAAGAGAATGGGCCAAAGGAATAGATTATTGAATTAAAAGAGTAATTGGAAGAAAAGAGAAAGGTTGAATAAGGAATGGGGAAGAAGTATCTGGAAAAATAAGAACAATGTAAAAAACTCGAGGTTGAGATAAACATTCTAAAATGAAAGTTAGAAGAAAAGGATAAATACTTGAGATTTCAATATAGTAATAATATTTGGGATAAAATGTTTAGTAGTCAAAGGTATCCCTCCATTAAATCTAGTCTTGGTTTTCATGAAAATGTAAAAGGAGAATCTAGTTCACAGGCTTGTGCAAGGAACTTGAAGTATAACAATGAAAAAAGTGAAATTCTTTATAAATATATAAGAAACAAACCATATCAAAATCCAACGAAAATTAATTTTCAAAGGAAATCATTTGCTCCCAATAATAGAAACATTAATCAATTTTCTCATCTAATCAATGATGTTGAATGTTTTATATGTCATAACCGTGGACACATTGCAACTAGTTGTAAAAGCATATTTTTCTATCTCAAACAAATAACCATTTCACAACAAGATCATTAACTCCTAGGTACCACGACTTATTTAAGGGATATTTTTTTTCTTGCAACATGTTTGGTTACAAGGAAATAATTTCAATAGGAGGAATATGAAACAGAAATATTATGATTCCTATGCTCCCTTTTCTGGTAATGTAAGATGTTATACTTGTAACAAGTTTGGGCATGTAGAAAAATAATTCAGGAATAAGTCAATGTATAATCACATACAACAGAGAAATAAACAAAAAAAGACCTAAGAAAGATGGATCCACCAACACTTCTAATACTAAGCAAAAGGAAGAAGAAATAATTAAGTGTGTTATTGCTCTACGTTCATTTGAAGATGAAGATGAATGATACATAAACATTGGATGCTCTCACCACATGTCTGGAGATAAGAATAAGTTTGAATCTATGAAGAAAAACAAATATGGTAAATTCATTCTTGGAAATAGTGTTCCAACAAAGGTTCCAAGAAAAGTTAGAGCCAAACTTGATAAGTATACAAAAGCATCTGATGCATTATTAGTTCAAGGGCTAAAGAATAATATTATGAGTGTAGGTAAAATATATGATGACAGGCATATAATTTTGTTTACATCAACTAAATACAAAGTTATAGAAGAAGAAACTTGAAAGGTTATAACCAGAGGATTCAGAAATGCAAACAAATGATATGTGCTAGTAAAGAAGAATTCAGGAAAAAATAAGAGGTATAGTTCCTCTTCTTCAATTTTAGAGTAAAGGAAGATGGTCCCCACAACAGTCTATTTTTCTTAATGAATTCTTCTAACAGTGACTGTAGAAGTGAATGTGAGGTACATAATCTCATGGATAATAGGTGATGATTATCAGGTCCACATGATCACTGGTGTATGATATCAGGGGGAGCTATGCATGTATATCTTGATGATGATTCCCTATGTTGTTTTGATATTCATTTGGTAATTATTATACTACTAACATTGCATTGATGAAGAGAATGTGAAAAAGAATCAACCATGACATGTTCAGGGGGAGATGTTGTTACGAAATCAACATTTTACGTTATATACATGTTTATCATGAAATACAGTCACATATATATGCATATATTGATATATACAGTCGTGTATGTTTCTCTAAAATGAAAATAAGTAGCACAAATTCAGGGGGAGCTTCTCATATGCTTCCATAAGTTTATTACTGGAATTTTGGTTCTGACATTGATTTGTTACAGTCTGTTAGTGAGGCCCATATGCTGCTTAGGAATGATATTGGTTCATGACGAAGTTGCAAAATATTATGTTGTTGAAATGGTTCTTTGGTGCATTTGTTGGTTTATGAGATGGATATAATGTGATTAGAGTTGATGGTGAAAAGTTGGCACAGGTTTAGGGGGAGCATCTTCTATGCTTCTAATAGTTCATTGTTGGCATTATGGTTTCTTGAGCACTACTTGTTTCATGATAACTTTATGATGAATAGATATCATTGTTGATGTATGGTTATTACTATTGTTACTACTGAAGATACATATGATGTTGTCACTATGTTATTAGTTATCAATGATGCATGGATTGCATGTGATGAAGTTATGGATGGTGTCTTACACTTGGTTAAGTTTGTCATTCCTTCTTGATATTGACAATAAATATATATATGCTATGTCCATTGGAGATGTTGATGATGCTACTGATCAATTCTATGATTTGTGATGCTAAAGGTTAACTTTGTTTTCACATATGTTTACATGGTGGCTATGGTGTTTGCTATTGTTGCTTGAGGATTGGGCTCTTCTTATATGTGAAGAGAGTATGTTGACCTTGATGACATGAGGTCAAGGATATGAGTTTCTAACAGAGCTTTATTTCACAATCTTACGCTATAGTTGATTGGTGATTTTTGGAGCATTGCATACTTGGTCACATATTGATGATATTGAAGAGATTGATGCTTACACTGTCTTGTCGTATATTTTGAAAATTATAATGTTGATGTCTATATTGCTTCCATTTGATGATTATGCTATAGATTCTTGTTGGTTTCTGATGATTGTCATGGCCTTGGTACCTCATTATTGAGGTCCCTGGTTTTGGTTATAAGTGTCATATCTATCACTTGATGTAAAGGTCATGAAAAGACCCATGTTGTAAATCATTGTAAAATTCAACCATGTATGGGATATTAGGATCAAGACATGTCTTGTATGTAATTCCATTATGTTGGGACGTTGATGTAAAATTTTGGGTCAATATGTAAACCCAATATTTTGGGTGATTGACGTAATCATGGGAACATAGAGTCATTGGTGATAGGAAAGGTCATATTTGGTTTAGAATTTCCAAGCATATGCTCATGGGGAGCATGATCAATATGCAACTTTAGTTCAACAGATCATACCTACATCTCTATAAGTGAAGTATTTCATTCAAACTGGTTCAACCATTTTCCCTTGATGTCAAAGGGAGAGAGAGGCTTGGTGTTTTGAGAGAAGGCTTAGTGTTTGCAGGGGTGTTTACATGTGTTTGTAGGTAGTTTCCAAACACCAAAGTGGTTTCCATCAAGTCCAAAGGGGGATATGTTGGAATTATGGATAATTTTGTTTTCTTTGATGAAAAACTACTTCATAAAGATGTCAACATTGTGATAATATGACTCTTGTAGATCAATACAAATGCGACAAAGGATATAAACAAAGAAATTGAAGTTTAGTAAGATGAATGACAAAAATAAAATTTGAGAAATAATATATATTTCCTATGAAGAAGGGTCACGTACATATAAAGGTCTTGTGAGTGAAAGTCACGTACATAATATGAACCATGGTAATTTGGATACCAAGGGTAATTACCATGGTATTGGCACATAGTAATTGGAGTGACAACATTTATTTGATACATTACCATAATAGTAAAGACATTACAAAGGGATTTACCTAATGTATTGTCTAAGGCTAAAACTATATAAGGAGATGGAGATAAAAGTGTTATGTGTGCAAGTAAATGATTTATTCATGTGTAATTTGATTTGAAACAGGTGTGCACCAGGGAGTGAGGATAAAATATGAGAGACCTAAAAGTGAAATGAGTACTAATGGTTATACTTGACTAACTTGTCAATTTTTAAGTATCTAATGATGTAAGATTTGTTTGAATGAGTTTGAAGTGATCTATGATTTGATAATAAGGTATGCACAGTGTGAATTGTGTTTGTACAAAAAGTTTTTAAATATGTACATAGTGTTACAATGATTCAATTAGCTAAATAATTTAGTGTTTAGTAGGCTACGTTCTATAGGCAATCTTTATACATAGGAAGCACGCGTGTATGCGGGTTTTATTTAGAACAATAGTGTATAAATTCTGAAGTATATATGATCATTGTTTATAGTGACAACACTTTAGTTCTGTGATGAATAACATTGTATGGATTGGTATATTGATGAGTGTTTGTACATTGGAATGATCAATTTATGGCGATTCAATATCCTATGGTTCAGTATGGTATCTTGATTTTTTCAATGATTGGATGATTTGATTCAGCATTTGGTTTTAGAGATGTTACTTGGTATTGAGCATAATGTTGGGTGTGGGTCTAGTTTGAAAATTTGATGAAAGGTGGCCTTTATTTTGTTTGATGATTGACGGGTGGATCTAGTCTAAAATATTATGAAACGTGGTCCATGAGAGGTGCTGAGATTTGGAGCCTTTAGTAAGAGAATTAGAGCTTCCTTCCAGTGGTAGCTGGTAAACTTGTTAAGGGGGTAGGTTCTCCCTTTCGATAGGAGCTGGTAAACGAGATCAAAGGGTTGTAGCTCCTTGCTAGTGGATGCTAAAGAATGAGTGGAGGTTGTAGCCTCTTCCAAGTAGGTGCCTATGTGCCCGTAAGAGTTTGTACCAACACTAAATATAATGAATTTTTCTTAATAATAAAATAAGAATACAAAGATGACGACATTGATGGTTTTCTCGCACATTGGGTTGCCACCTAAAATCCTAATGTTTTATGTGTGTTTCTTATGTGATATGATTTATCTGTAATTTATCGCATACTAAATGGATAATGAACTAGTAATGCAATGGTTAAGCTAACTCACTAATGGAACACTGTTATCGATGAAATAGGTAACCTGACCTCAAAACGGGAACTCTAGCCCAAAAAGTCTCAAAAAACATGAAAAAACACCCCAAAAACAAAAAGTGTGTCTTCCAGAATGCACTTGGTTTTTTTTGAAGGTCAAATTTCAACATTTTATAAAATTATGCTAAAAACAAAATTGTTTGTTGAAAAAAGGATTGAAAAAACACCCTCAAAACAAAACCAGTTGATGCTGGAATAACAAAAAAATAAAATTGTGTCATAATTTTGACACTTGTAACAATGGAATTAAAGACAACATATTAGGACATTTTTTAAAATCATAAATTTCTAACATTTTTGATAGATGATGTTAAAGATAAAAAAATACATGTCTGAAGGGCTTATCATTTCGAACAATTTTCATCCATGTTGTTAAACATAAAATATCTTGACTCTAAACAACCCCAAAATTGTAATTATTGTCAACCATAACATTAAAGATAAAATTTGGTAGCGCATAAAAACCTTAATGACAAGTTGTAAATCTAAAGCTTTTCAATCTTAAGTTTTCAACATACTTGAACAATGAAGTTATGGAGAAATTATAAGACTTAAAAAAATTAAAGAAATGAACAAGTAAATGAAAAAATTATCATTGAACAGAAACAAGTAAGAGTAATTTTAATTTTAAAGGATACAAACTTATCTTTTTTCAAATCTTAGCATAAGACAAATTTAAATCTAATTTCAACCAAAACCTAAAAATCAAGCATCAAAACAAAGTGTTCCCTTTCAATGACACATATAATTATTAAAAATTTTAAAAGTATCTTATACCAAATGGTAACAATACATAATATCATGGTAATATCACTACATAATCTAAAAATTCAACATTAGTTTCTATTTTCTATTTTACTTATAATTAAAATATCAACATTGGTACATTGAATATAACATAAATTATTTTTGTAATTCATTGTTGCATTTTCGATATTCTAAAGAGATGAATTCTTCATAATTAAAAAATATAATCCAACAAACATATTAATGTCTCATAACTTCATGAAAAATGAGATGGAAGTCAAAATTTTTATTTCAAGTTACCATGCAAACATCAATTACATAAAAGTGTCTTAGATAGTTATTCAAAATCGACCATAGATTCTGGCACACCATCATAACCTACATCTTCAGATGAATGGCTCGATGCAGATGAAGATGATCCATATTCTTCTCTTTCATCAACTAGTGCTCCATCTGAGTCAACATGCATGCCCACCATTTCAGAGTTCAAAAGTCTTGTAGATCTACGTCTACATTCTGCAGAGTCCCATCTCAATAGTAATTGTTTTGGTAGCAATTTCTTCAAAATATTTATGGTCTGCAACCGAAGAGTTCCTCTCTTTGTCAAATTGAAGTCATACACAAGTATGTCAACATCCTCCAATTTTAAGACATCTGTGCAGCGATGATTTATATTTGTGCCCTTTCTTTTTCTCTTTCTGCCAATTCTTTTTTCCACTACCATCTCTGGCTTGTACACACCATTGAAAGGGTGGGTACTTGTGGCATACCAATGTACATCAATAGTTGTAATCTCTTCATTTTCATTAATGACCTTTATAACCTTGGCAATCCAGAATGGATATCCAAGTGGATCTTCATCTACTAACACTGCTATCATGCAACCCTCCTTAAGATCCTGCACATAACCCCTGTAAAGGTCTTCCATGGCTTCATGTTGTGCACGTGATCTTATAGAACCAATATATAGTTTTCTTTCCTCTACCTGTGGGGAATTAATAATAGCTTGAGGCTGTTGTTGTTCAACATTGTGTGTTTCCTGATGTTCATGTTCATTTGGCATATTTTGTGGCCAAAAAAAAGGAGTCTTCAAAAGCGTATCCCCATTTATTGATCTTGAAATCATATCACTTTGATTATTGAAAAAATCCTCCCACCAAACTGAATCAACAACATCGAAGTACTCATATGTATCTCTAATACATCTTTGAATTTCCTCTAGACATTCAGAATAATGTATGTCTCTCTTCTGCCTTCGTGCATTATGGAGTTCAACAACTGACTGTAATAACAATATCTTTGATGAAAATATTGGACGCTCTAGAATGAACTTCAAAAATGCTAAACCTGATGATGGTCCCCATTCTTCAAAAGTTGAATACTTCTTGCCCCATATAAGTGCTATCCCATCAATTTTTTTGATACGAAATTGATGTTGGAAGCTAATGTCGTTAAGTTGTTCAATGCATTTCTCCTCACCATGTGATCCAAAAATAAACCTTCGCATGTCAATAGTTTCTTCCAACACATGAAAAATAGGCTCTGGAATGTACGATTTCTTAATACATTCAATTAATGATGGCAAGCTCCCAACACCTTTCCTCCTCAATGTTACTGAAAAATGACTGAACATTTGATCAATATGATCATGAGTATGCCCAACAAGAAGGAAACCAACCTTTATCTTTTTAAAAATCCCCAATTCAATGAGCATGTTTAGATACCCAAAAAGAACTTGATTTTTGTTTTCACGACTTATGTTGTCTAATTGTAAATACAAAACTTCAGGAAGAATACCAGACCAATGAGTAACCACATCATGGATTATAGTTATGGTCAGATTTGCATCATTGTGAATATTTGGAGTTGTGAAGAAAACTCTTGGAAACATCTTCTCATTAAATACCATACAACCAACCAAGTGAAACTGAATGAAATTTTCCTCTTGTAATTTTTTTGGCGTGCAGAAAAAATGTGGAAGAAGTGTTTTCTTTTGGTCCATACCATCAATTATCAATCCTAGATATTTATTTGGATGATCATAACACTTCTTTCGATGTTTATACAACTTTTTCCTTTCACTTGTTTGTTGATTGTGATGGTCTTGAAGTTCTTTGACAACGGAATCTGTACATAAAATAAAAGAAACATATGAATAAATATATTTTCATAGTTGATAAGTATCAAATTTCAAAAAACAATGTTTTGAACACATACCTCTTTCTGCCCCTTGACATTTATCTCTTTTTGCTTTAAGAGAAGCACATGTGCTGCAAATCCCCATCCTTGTCTTCTTAGGAATACAAACATTGTTGAATTCAATTTTCCATATCCTTGTAAAATAATAATATGTAATAAAATTACCAATTCCTTCAACAGCTTCTGCATAATCTTTGTATAACATGAATATTTCTCGTCTCGAGAAATTATCTGAAAAAAGTATTGTGTCTTTATTTGGCATACACTCTCCATGATTTGAAAAGAAGTCTTTCATCCATGTCTTAGCAGTATTTGCAAACGGCCCCACCTCCCGTTTATAACGTGCTTCTATATAATATGTGGGATCCCTTTCCAATCTATCCTGGAATCTTGACAAATGACAATTACGAATTAAATGCAACATTTTGAACGCCTTTCTGCAAAGCAATACAATCCCAATATGATAATCATAACCTGCTAGTGTAGATTGAATGCAACCCACTAAATATGAATTTTGCATGCTTTTATTCATTGACATATATGTTTTTCTTTTCTCCAAAACAAAGTTGAAATCCATATTTTTCAAGCAATCCCTTCGACAACATTCACTTGAAATCAAATGAACGACAAAACTTCTTTTTGTGAGATATTTTGTCCTCGCCCTTGTATAACTAGAATGCTTTGGATTGATATGAAAAGGTCTATTCCTACTCCTAGTTGCAATATTTGCTTGCAACGGCTTCATCATTCCACCATCCTTTGTAAAAGTAGTTTCATCACCATTAGGAGGAATATTATCCCCACTATCATCATCCTCAACATAGTTAAGAAATTCATCAACATCATTGCCTGGAAAATTTTCTTTACCATCATTAGTTGGAGAAAAAATTTCACAAGAATCATCGGCACTTTTGTAACCCCGACTCAAAAGAAATTCTTCACCATCTTGACCCATGCTTTCAAATTCTTCCCTAGGAGGATTCAATTCTTCATCACCATGCGTGTCTTTGAAATGGTCACTTGGAGAAAATGCAATATTCAGATCTGTGCCTCTAAAATTATCATTTGCAAAAAACTCTTCATCCTCCCCTTCCTCAGTGTTGCTCTCATAATCCTTGGGATTAGGCATAAGTGGAAGCTTTGAATTTGTATTCACTAGAATTTCTTTATCCTGCCCCTCCCCTTCCTCACTAAAGCTCTCATAATCCTTAGGATTAGGAATAAGTGAATGCCTTGAATCTATATTTATTGGAAATTCTTCATCCCCCCCTTCATCAGTGGTTAAATTATAATCGTTATGATTAGGATGAAGTGAAAATTTTAGCTTTGGAAATTCATCCCCATCTTCATCAGTGGTGCTGGCATAATCCTTAGGATTAGGACGAAGTGGATATTTTGATGCTGCAAATTCTTCATTCCTCTCTTCCTCAGTGGTGCTGACATAATCCTTAGGATTAGGATGAAGTGCATGTTTTGACTCTGCAAATTATTCATTCCCCTCTTCATTTGTGGTGCTGACATAATCCTTAGGATTAAGACGAAGTGGAAATTTTGACTCTGGAATTTTTTCGTCCCCCTCTTCATCAGTGGTGCTTGCATAATCCTTAGGATTAGGATGGAGTGGATATTTTGATGCTGTAAATTTTTAATTTCCCTCTTCATCAGTGGTGTTGGCATAATCCTTAGGATTGGGACGAAGTGGATGTTTTGAATCTGAAACATTATCATTCCCCTCTTCATCAGTGATGCTCGCATAATCCTTACAATTAGGACGAATTTGATATTTTGACTCTAGAAATTTTACATCCCCCTTTTCATCAGTGGTGCTGGCATACTCCTCAGGATTAGGATAGAGTGGATATTTTGACTCTACAGATTCTTCATTCCCCTCTTCATTTGTTGTTCTCTCATAATCCTTAGGATTAAGCTGAAGTGGATATTCTTCATCTCCCTCTTCATCAATGGTGTCCTCATAATCCTTGGGATTAGGACGAAGTGAAACTTTCGACTCTGGAATTTCTTCATCATGCCCTTCATCATTGTTGCTTTCATAATCCTTAGGATTAAGAGTAAGTGGTATAACTGGCCCTCGATTTACAGAAATTTCATTTTTCTGCACCTCATCAATTTTCTTCTCATCATCTTTAGAATAACAACCAAGTCGATTTTTTGACTCTCTATTCATGGTGAATGAACTCTCGTTATATTCATCACTCTGAATAGAGTTGTTGTGTAGCCCGAAAGATGTTGATGTTGTCTGTTACTATCGAAGAAACCATGGTTCAATAATAATAGGTTGAATGATACAAATTCCTCTCCCTTACAATATATAGCTTAAAAGTAAAACTTTCCCTCCAAAATTTTCATTTCAAATATTTGGTACAAATATTAGTCAAAAAATGTATTTAACATTTTTTTAATAAACTGTTTGTGTTGAAATATTTTACCGATATTTATATTCAAAATATCCACAAAATATTTCTATCATGGATGCCTTCTAAACTAAAATAATGTTTTTATTTCAATGATTTAACATTGACTAGATGTAAGTATTAACTATAATATTACTATAATATCTACATGCAAATATTAACTATTTTAACTATAATGACTACATGTAAATATTTTAAATTTTAAATTTTAAACTTATGTTATATTCATCTAAAATATATTTCAAAATTAATTAATAAATTGTTGGTCTTCAAATATTTCACCATACTTTCTATTCAAAATATCCACAAAATATTCCTTTCATGCATGCCTTCGAAACTAAAATAATTTTCTTATTTGAATGGTTTCAGATTGACTACATGTAAATATTTAAAAAAATAACAACATGTAAATATTAACTATTTAAACTATAATTAACTACATGTAAATATTTTAGATTTTAAAATTTAATCCCGTGATTTTAAAAATTGAGTACATGTATATATTAACTATGATAACTAAATGCAAATATTAACTATTTTATCTATAATATTAACTATAATTAACTACATGTAAGTATTTCATATTTTAATTTTTAATCTGAGATTATATTTGAATTATTCTACATTCAGTACATGTAAATATTAAATAAAATATTAACTATGATAATTACATGCAAATATTAAGCATTTTAACTATAATATGAACTATAATAAACTAAATGTAAATATTTGAAATTTGAAATTTTAATCTCACATTCGTTAAACAGTAAACCAATTAGACAATATTCGCTATATAATAAGAATGATTGTTTCTATTCATCACATCACATTAAGTTTTCTGGTATTTGTTAGAGCAAATTTCTGGAGGTGTTGCATTGGCATTGGTAACTTCGTGGAGGCATTGCATTGGCATTGGAGACGTTGTGTTTCTATTGGTAATTTTGTGGAGGTGTTGCATTGGCATTGGTAACTTCGTGAAGGCATTGCATTGGCATTGGAGCCATTGTGTTGCTATTCGTAATTTTGTGGAGGTGTTGTGTAGGCATTGGTGACAGCAGTTTTTTGCATTTCAAAGGTTATTTTTCTTTCTATTCTATCAATTTAAAGATGATTTTGGGGAAAATATGTTTTTCTATAGTTTTTTGTGTCCAAAAACTACTTTGTTAAGGTTTTTAGGTTCAAAAACCATTTTTTTTTAATATATTTTTTTAGTGAAGAAAATGCAAAAAGAACTAAAATTTTTAGGGTTTTAAGGACAAAAATTTAGAATTTTTTTTCTTTTTTAAGACTTATAAGTTCATCTAGATACAAAAATCCATAAAACGACCATGCACATAAAAAAAAAATAGTAATATTTTAACATTTTTTATTTGTTTTTTTTAATCATAAATATATCAGTGGTTTCATTATTAAAATGTTTTTTTTTTGTTTTTATTTGAGAATTTTTTGATTTTATATTCTATTTTTTTTCTTAGTTTTATTCTTTTTAATTTTAAATCTTCAATTTTTTTTCTTTATTGTTTTGTTATATATATATATATATATATATATATATATATATATTAGATTGTATTGTTATATAGTTTCTTTTTTTTTAATTTATTGTATTGTTATATTAAAACAATTTGTTTTTGTATTGTTTTTTTCTTTTAATTATATAATGTTTAAAAACAAAAAATAATTGTTATATATATATATATATATATATATATATATATATATATGATATTTTTAACCAAAATTTTTTATTAAATAATGTTTTAATAATTATTTATTAATTATATTATATCAAAAAAAAAAAAACATGGGGCCTTGGCCTCCCGCCTAGCGGGGGCCCGATTCTGCCGCTGGGTGGGAGGCCTAGGCCCCATGGTTATTTTTTTTTAATTTTTTTTTTTTTAAATTTTAATTTTTTTGTTTTTTTTTTTTAATTTTTTTGTTTTTAATTTGTTTTAATAAAAAAATTAAAAATTAATAAAAAAATTGTTCTATATAAAAATAATAAAAAAATTATTATATAATATAATAAAAACATTTTTATATAATAATTGTTAAAAATATCAAAATAATAATAATAATTATTATTATTATTATTATTAAATAACAATTATGTTTTGTTTTTAAACATTATATAATTAAAGAAAAATAAGAAGAAAAAAAAAATTGTTTTAATATAACAATACAATAAATTAAAAAAAACAAAAAAAAACTATATAACAATACAATTAAAAAAATAAAAAAATATAATATTATAACATTTGTTTTTAACATTTAAATATTTAAATTTTTTTTTTAATTTTTTTTTTTTTTTTTTTAAATTTAAGTATTAAAACAACATTATAAAAAATTTAATTTTTTCTTTTATTTTGTTTAATTGCTTTTATTTTATTTTGTTTATTTTTATTTAATTACTATGTAATGTGAAATAAAAATTTGTAATTTTCAAATATATTAAAAGATTGTATAAATTTATAAACTTTTATATTAATTTTTTATAATTTTAAGTTTATAATTTTTTATTTAATTGCTATGTAAAGTCAAATAAATTTTTCTTTTATTTTATTTTTATTCAATTGCTATGTAGTGTAAAATTAAATTTTAAAAATTTAACATATATTAAAATATTATAAGTTTTTTTAATAAAATCATTGCCTTAAAAAAAAAAAAAATTAATTTTAACATTTTTTATAAATAGTTAGTAATTTTTTTTGTTTTTTTTTTTAATATTAAACAAACACTGAAGTTTGAAAATAGTAGTTTATTTTTTTAGAATTGTTTTATACAATTTAAACACATTTTTAAATTTTTTATAAAATGTATTCAAAACATATTATATAGATATCTATACATATGATTTATAATATTTTGTTTTTAAATGAAATTTTTATAGTTAATTTTATTTCTTTAATTTCAAGCTATTTAGTTTTAGAAATAAATTTTGTTTATTAAATTTATTTTATCCGCATTATTTTTCCATTAACTAATATATATATATATATATATCAGGAAAATGGCATCAAAAAAAATTTCTATGAATGTTTCTGACCTAGGGCAGCAGCTCCCAAATCTACAGCTGCAGCTCGACGCACTATGGATACAACTCCCAAATCTAAAGTTGCAGCTAGACGCACTATGGAAACTGTTGGACGCAATAAGGACATTGTTGCACACACTAATAAAAGTCAAGCAAGTGGGGCACCAAGTTCATTAAAGCTTATTTCTGATTGGAAGAACGCGGAGGAAATAGATAAAACCGATTTCTCATGGTATCTTGAAGACAGTGAAATGGAGGCTGATATACACATCTATCTAATTTGTGGTATGATTGACTTAAATGAGCCATATGATGTGATGGGCAGAGTACGAGACATATGTATGGTCCCGAATACAAACACTATTTATGTTCTTGCAAGGAAGGCTCAGAAACATGAGAAGGTTAGATATCGTCTATCAATCGTCAAGTATGACATAGATGAAATATCTTCAAAATTTTCTGAAGAAATATCAAGTAACATTGCAAATAACATTGTTAGTATGCTTATTTTTATTTCCTCTATGCATTATTGTAAGGATGATTCAATTTTTTATAAATTATTGATCATTGACATGTTTTATTTTGTTTCATAGGATTTTGTTCCGAGTCTTTCAAACATGTTTGAAGGTATTTATATGTTGGTGGCAAATGTTATGGATGTGATCAACACTTTCCACAAAGACAAAGCAGAGGAAAGGAGATTGAAGCAAAGAGCAATAGCTCGTGACACTACAATAGTACAAAGAGGGGATCAACCAAGAGTCACTAAGGTGGGTCAATCTAGTAAACTTAAACATGTTTCTTTTGAAGGTGTCGAACATGAAACAGAAAATTATGATAGAATTAGTGAGGAGGAGATTAGAACTGTTGTGAAAAAGGAGAAAACAGATCAGACACCAAAAAGAAAAATCGCCAAAGATGTCTCTCTTTTACCTCATGAAGGAGAGCTTGTTTATAAAAAAACTAATATGTTATCCAATAAGACTAGGAAATCAAATATTGTTGAACCTGTAAAGGTCGTGAGCAATAGTGAAGAACAAACTAAAAGCTCTCACGGAAGTAGAGAAATCATAACACCAGGTGCTGAGTTAGAGGATGACATTATTAAAACAAAACAAAATGCTATTCAACAGGAGTTGAGGAAGAATAAATTAATTCTTGGTGGCCAAACATTTGAGCTTAATGTTAACCAATTTTATAGCCCAGATGAAGGACAATCTCAATATCAAATTAGAAAGGCCCATCACCTACATGTACATAATCTGAAAACATTGTTCAGGTTCAATCAATATGCGCATGTGGTGGATTATGTGGTTCTTGTCGATCCACGTCAGGTTCCCAACAAACAAGCATTGACAAGACAAAATGTTTTGATTATAAATATTATGTAATTGGAGGGAACCATTCGATAGAGACTAAGAGACAATTGATTCCAGAATATCCCAATTACTATATTTTTCAAACAGTGAAATGCATCATTTATGCTGGCTTAATAGAAATAGAATCAAATTTATTAGCATGGGATCATAATGCAGATAATGAGTACAGAATGAAAATGAATTTCATCCAAAGGGTTAGATTTATTCATAATGAATTCATATAAAAATGTGGTGGGGATAAGACACAAGTTAGTGTAACATTTCAAAAAGAATGTTTAATGGAAATAGGTTATCAAATTGATGAAAAAAAAACAAAAGATGGAAAATTGAATACAAATTTCTTCAGAGGCACAAATAACATTTTTCAGTTGGCATTTAGAACTGGGGAGGTATGGGATTTGATTGATGAGATTTTTGATCAGTGGGAGAATATTTCCATAAAAAATCAAAAGGTTAGAAAAAGTAAACCCATAGTATGTACCAACAGTAAGGCAGGTCCTGAAATGAAGCAGCTTCCAGAGGATATGACTATCACACCTTGGAAGTCGGGTGAATTATCAATGGAAGAAATGTGTGCAGAATTTCAAAAGTAAGGCTCTTGAATAATTTCTTATTTTTCTTTCATTATAATTTTCTTTTAAATAAAACATAATGATGTTGGTAGAATTTGTTATACATGTCAGTATACTAATGCTTTTAACTTGATTTATTCAGTCAGAAAATTTTTATGAAAATACAAGAACACATGGTTAAGATGTTGAATAAAGACAGTTGGGATGATGTTGTACGCAACTACCTAGAAGCAAGTTCTACATCAACACTAAAAGAGTTTTATATTGCATTCAATAAGGTATGTTGATTTATAAATTCATTTTATTCATATTTAAACTATTTTTATTTTATTACTTACTTACACACACACACACACACATATATATGTCATTAAAGATGTTGAAGAAGGATGGAAATGGAGTACCAGATACTTTCAAAAGCTTTATTGAAAAAATTAAGATGGAGAACATGAGAAGGAAGCATCTTATGAATGTTGAACTTGATCCTACTCTTAATCATTACATTTGGAATGGGCTCGACAATGTCCAATATCAAATAATACAAGGTGACTGTGAAGACATTGCATCACTAATACCTAAAAGGGAATATGGCCTAGTTATTGCAGATATTCCTCGTGGTTTCAATTTCTCAAACATTGAATATGATAGAGAACCATATGCTTATCAAGCTTTTAGTAAAGTGGTTACGGGTTTTCAAGAAGTGACAACATCACCACTTTGGCGATTTGTGACATTTCATTCAGACACAGTTTCCAATGTTATTAAAAAGCTTCAAGGGTAAAGCAAACTCAAGGATGCAACTTACATGGTAAGACTTTGAAATTGTATGTTTGATTCCTCCTAAAAAAAATTATTCATGTAAAATTTAATTAAACTTTTACTATGTTATGTTACAAGAAAAAGTCAAATATTGTTTCTTCCGAAGATCAGCCTATTATAAATGATTGTGATTTCATCCATGTTTAATGTTGGACAAAAGACGATAGCTATAAGCATATTATTATGAATCGAGTAGATGGGAAGAGTCATAGTCAAGTATTGGTTTATGATGCAATTGTAAGAAAACTAACATATGAGGATAAAGATGCAAAAGGAGATATAGTTAACATTAACTATCTTATAGATCTATGTTCAAATGAAGGAGAATAGGTTTTGGATTTATTCTCAGGTTCAGGTAAGTTTTATTATACAAATTTAAATTTAAATATTGTCTTTTTTACTTTTTATGTCTCCATACTAATTTTCTTACTTATTTTTTTAGGCTTGATGATTAAGTACAACACTAGCATGTTGCCTACTAAAAGGAAGAAATTGCATTGCCATTGAGAAAGACCCATTTCAATGCAAATTTATTCAACAAAGAATTAACGCTCTTAAATTCCTTCCAGATGCAAACCAAGAAGTTGGTTTGAGGAAAGGAGATTTTAATGAATCACGTGTGGCAAAAAAAGCAAAGGAACCTCAACCACCATTATATGGAATGATTGGAAAGGGACACTTTGGAAGATTTGCTGACATGAAAGATCCATTAGAAGACGACGATGATCAAAATGAAGAAGAAAATGTTGCGGAAGAAGCCATCAATGCTGTTCTAGATGATGTTGAAGATGTATTAGTTGATATTGTTGATGATGTTTAAGTTATGCTTGCAAACAAAGCTTATTTTTGAGAACTATTAATCAGTTTTACTTGTAATGTTTAGACTTTGATATTTTATGAGAACAACCCTTATTTTTTGCAAAAAACATGTGATTGCTATTATTTTTTGACATAAAATTCAATAAAAATGTTTTTTTCTTCAGTTTTTTTGTTAAGATTCTCCCAAAAAATTAGTTTATTTAACATGTTTTTTCCAACAAAAATTCTGTAAAAGTGTATTTTTTGCATTGTATTTATATTGAAAAATTGTATTTTTTCGTCATATGGTTCAAAATATTGGTTTTTAGTGACAATTATTTGATGTGCATTGAAAATTTATTTAACAATACATAAACATGTAGAAAATATAAACTTTAGAATATTGACCCTTTTTCCATCTTTTATCTATGTGAAAAAGTGAAGATATCTTTACAAGTTTTTATTTTAAAAAAAAAAAAAAAAAAAAAAAAAATTTATTTTTAAAACACAAGCACATAAATGCACTTAAAAATAAACATCTCACGGAAGAAGAAGACATTAGAAAATCTATAGTGTCAAAATCAATCCTATAAAAAAACGTTGGTGATGATACACCACCACTATTCAAAATCGACATAAAAAACATCACATAAAATAATAATAATAATAATAATAATAATAATAAAAGAAAAAAAAAAACAAAATGAAAAAAACTTAAAGTGCCAAAAACATGCTCAAATTTTTTTCTTGATTCTGCATTGCCACTTTTTCAAAATCAGGTGTTTTTCTTGATACTTCAAAAAGTAGGTAACAATGAGGTTAACTATTTCATCGGTAACAGTGTTATGGAAGTAATGATAAATTAAATAATCTATATATACGTCGTTTGCATTCACTTACGTTGCATACATATGTTGGTTGCATAAAGAACAATATCGTACAAAATTTAGAATATGAAATGAAAACTTAAAGTGAGTTAAAAATACTGATTCGCCCCCCAACACCCCCCCCCCCCCCCTCTCTCCCGCCCCCACCCCTTCTCAGTATTTTTCCTAACACCAAAAAATCTTGAAAAATATGCTTTTAATTGAGAGTTTCGATTTACACTCTTATATGTTTAACTTTATCTCAAACAGATGCAAAAATTTAAAAAATTGCTATGTCTCCTCAAAACATTTTAGCATACCAGTGTTATGATATTTTCCCTAACTTTGTTGTCATGAAAATTTTAAAATTTTGTTGCATCAAAGTTCCAATTATCCATCACAAGTTTTCTTTGGGTGCACATTTCTGCATACTTCCATTGGAGACAAGTTTAACAAATTTCCACAAAACATTTTAACACATTGCAAGACTGAACACTCTCAAAAGAATTGCAATGTTATAATTTATGAGAGTTCAAAAGTTACATTGCAAGGATATATGGTGGTATAAAATTTGTGCATGGTCCACAAAATTTCATCAATTAAAAGTTCCAAGAAAAATTATAGGAAAGTTTAACAATTTACTATAGGAAATCTAGAAAAAAACCTTCACAATGAAATAATCCACAAGTAATTAAAAATTTTCTACATATTTCAACATTTAAAATATTGTTTTGGCATGTTCTTTAGGAGTTACAGAGTCAAAGTATAGATCTTTCTGCTATGATTTTTGGAAATCTACCACATATACTACTCAAAACCCTAGTAGTCATTCTTTTGGAAGATCATTCGTAGTCAATAAAAAGAAACCCACATAAGTAAATTTTGTAACATATCCATATACAAATTTTGAATTTACCAATGACTTGTAGTAGATTCTCAAGAAAAATTTGTGATATATAACTCCACAAGTAATTTTCAAAAAATATTGCCACAAGATCTCATTCAAATGTTTTGAATTATTTACACATGGTTATGCTAATGAAAATTGAGGAAAATCATGAAAATATTGTCAATATCTTTCATAGTGACGAAAGATATTTTTTTCAATCAGAGCAATTGGTATTGAGCTATCAATTTTGATCCTGAAGGATGTTTCAATTTCCATTAATCATTTGTAAATCATGAATTGGAATTTGAGAACATGTCAAGTTTCCTCAATTGAAGCTCAACTTTTAAACATATGATATTCTTTGAAGTGCTCTCTAGGTTGACCAAAACTACCAAAACAATAGTGAAGGGCCTCAAAAACATTAGAAGTGTCTTCAATACGGGAGATTTTTATTGTGGCATTTCTTAGAAAATAAAAGAACAATTTCACAGAAGCAAATAAATTTTTTATTTCTAGATGGTTCTCAAGGTTTTGATTGTGAATGAAAATTTTAAATTTTGAATCCCTTTCATAATCCTTACAATTAAAATATTAGATTTGAAAAATTTATAGGAATGTAAGAAAGCATCTTGTTTGATGTTTTAGGTTTTAACAACCAAGAAAAAAAAAAATTTTTTCTAATGTGAGATGTAAAGTTAGATATTTCTAGTCCTATCTTGGAATAATTTAGAAATCACACATCCAAAAAAAATCCAAAATGAAAGAAAAAGAGTGAATTGAAGTAGGTTCTAGAGACAACAAACAATGTGATAGAGGAAAATTTAGATCTATTTGTAGATGTTATTGAATTAGATAAACTTGAGATTTAGTCTACTAAATCCCTCTTAAAGCATACAAAAAAAAACACTAGATGCTATTCTTGTTGGAGAATGAAGTAGGGAAACTATTAATTAAACTTCTCCTTAACCTTAATAATTTCTTGTGAACTTTACTTATCTTTTTGTGTTTCTTTATTAGATATTTTCATCAAACAACTCTCAAGAGAAAAAACAATAAAGACAATGGACACAAGATATAGGCTCCAAGCCAAGGCAAAACCCCTCCAAGGGGAAAACCCAAAAATAATCTCTTCTCTTCCTATAGAATCTGCTTCAAATAAGAAAACAAAGACCTAAACCTCAAGACCAAGACCAATTCATAGCACCAATTCATCCCTCCAATGAAGCTCTTCCAATATGACAAAATTCAACTCTAGTCAACACGAGTAAACCCTCTTCAAACCTGCTCCAATCTCAAATAGTCCAAAAATTGTGGTCTTCTTCCTTTGCTTTTCTTTTCTCTTTCTTTCCTTGTCTCTTCACTCTTATTTCATTATCTTTCTATTATAGATCAAACTTGTTGTGTGTATACCAAATGAGGTCGAATTTCCTTCTATATATAGGCTTCTTGTGAGGTCGAATTACCCCTATCTAGGCTGACTTTTCTCTGGCAGGGTCGACTTGTGCTAGCAGGCTTATTTTGACTTTATTGACTCAAAGTAAATTCTTTTAGATGACATTGACTTTCTTGAATCCATGAAAATAAATCTTATGACATGACAAATCCTAGAAGCTTGAAGAACATGCTTTACCTAGAAGACCAATCAAACAAAACATGAAACCCATGCTTGAAAATAATTAATTTACTTTCTTCTTTTGCTTGATACATAAGATATACATATTGACACAAGTACAATGAAAATTATGAAGACTAAAACTAGTTACATTTTACGACAATGCTTTCCTTGCGTGGGAATAAATTTATAAAAAATTTAAGAGGATTACCTTGATGTAACACTTTCAATTGACACATCAAACATAATTATAGTTGAAAATATTTTCACAAATATAGGAAGGTCTCATCTTCATAACATATTAGTGAAAACCCTTAATTTCCTTATTCAAATATGATTGAATGGATTCAAACACACAAACACCTATTATAGGATAATAATTAATGAGAAAGGAAAGTTTGTTGCTTCCTCCCATCCTTTATATCTTATAAAGTGTTGGCATTGATGTCAACATGGTATTAGTGCTGCTTGTCATATGTCTTATGTAAACCCAATGATGTTGATAGTCCTCCTCATGATGGGTGTTTCAGTTGCTGCAATGATCAACTTGTTGGTCTTTTTGGTTGGCAATCATTTCAACATGGTTATGACATGACTCTTAATGCAATATGACCTAGTGAATGTTATGGAGGCTAAGTAGAGATGGTTACAGGGCATGTTATGATGACCTGTTATAGTTTTATGTTGCTATAAACGTTGGAGATGTCTCTACATGTGATGGGGGAAGTTAGATGACTTGATGATATTGGTTCAAGTGTTGGAAACACTGCTACATGTGTTGGATATGCTTCTACAAGTGTTGGTGATTATTCTACAGGTGTTGGAGGTTGTTGGATGGCTTGATGACGCTACTATAGGTGTTGGAGATGTTGCTATAGGTGTTTTAGGTGTTTGGACAAGTTGTTGTTGTTGCTACAGTTGTTAGAGGTGCTGATCTTGATGAGGAATTTGGAAGACTAGGTCTTAATGTCCCTAACTTGTTGCAAATGTTCTTGGCCTATTTCAATAGTTGCAGAGCATGTTATGATGCCTTGAAGAGTCCACAGGTGCTAATGAAGGAGTGTTAGAAGTTGGAGGTAGTTATGAGCTCAATTTTTTTAGTTTTCTCTATCCTCTGCCCAAACTGCAGGGAGATAGGCTCATGCGTGTGGTTGGAAGGCTCCAATCGAAATTTTGTAGGCTTGTGAGTGAGGCTACAACCAAAACATGGCAGTTATGTGGGTGTGATTAAGGCCTAAAGTGAGTTTTTCTCTCCATTCCTCATGCATATCAGGTGTTTATTTGATTTTTCGGCTTATCTTGTTCAAGAATCATCATGTAAAGGTAAAAAAAAGGTTAATGAGATTCTATAATGTGATTAACATTGAATTTTTTTTCATGAAGTGGAGATAATGGTATGATCTATTTAAGGAGTTGAATCTAGATCAAATAAAGCGAATGAATACAGTTTGTGGAGCTCAGTAATTCTTGGTAATTATTGAGTTGAGCACCTTAGTTCATATATATATTATAGAGAGATAAATGATAGTTGGGATTCGATGTGTTATGATTTGAGTGAGAGATAGAGTGGAGAAATGTGTGCAAGATGCGAGCATTGTAAAGAATAATTTTTGAAGTAGTTTATAGGTGTAGCAACAGGTAGAAGGGGTGTGTTTAAACAAAAATTTTGTGTAGAGAGCGAGGAGATGAAGTAGATATTGATTGAAAATAATATTGGTGTTTGATAGCAACTTGTTTATTCTCCAGATTACTGGTTGTTTGTAGTAGTTATTTGTGAGAATATTTATTATTGTAGAGAGGGTTTTGTTGATACATTTATCCTATTATTTTATGCAGTATTTGGTGATATTGTGTTGCAGTTTGTATTGTATTTTTGGGTTTTGATTGTGTTCCTTGAAGATATTTTGATGTGGTGTTCATGTTGAGAAGTTCTCGGTCCCAGTCTAAAAATGTATGAAATGGGAACCACATATAGAAGAGGAGTTGGAGGACTCTGACGAGATCAATATAGGGAGAAATTTTCTCCATCCAATGGTAGTTGGATAGTTCAAAAGAAACTGGGCTAGGCTCATTTGTCGTGGTGGCTTCCAGCAGATAGGAGTTTTTATAGTCGTATGATAGTTCAAGAGTAACCAAGAGAGGATCTTTGGTCGTGGTGGCTTCTAGTGGATGTTTTTCTGTAGATCCACGTGAGAAAAAGATCTCCATTTGATAGTAGCCAGCTAAATATCTATGTAAAGAATTTTCTTGGCATAATAAAATATTTTGTGCAGCGTAGAAACAACAAGGGTGTTTTTTTGCTGAGAAAAGAGTTTTCCACCAGAAATACTTGTGTCCCTTGTGTTGAATGTTTTATGGTTTCTTATCTATGGTTGATGCTCTGATATCTCGTTATGTGTTTTAGTTATGCATATTTTAAAGGTTTAATTTCTTTAATAAAAAACTATAAGTTCCTTCACTATTGATTCACCCCCCATCTAACTAGTGATCTAGTTTCCAACATAAAGTATCATAGATCATACAAGCATAAATTCCATATCATCACATGATGGGCAGAATAATTTCACAAGAAATATGATGTTAGGGAAATATTTTTGGTTGGTGAATTAGACGATTTTTTTTTTTTTTTTGGGAAAAAAATGATGCTCTATATGCAATTACCAATTTAAAATATCCATATATTTGTGCCATTTCCATGATATGCAAATTGTATGGTGAGAAAAATTGCATTCATTTTGAATATGCATGGGTTATAGTGGTGAATACTATGGTGTACATATGTTCTATATTTAATTGGGAAGTAATCTTATCTCATTCTATGTGGAAATGTTTGGAGAAGATTAATAAGCTTAACTTAAAGATTCCTCCTATATTTTGCATAGCCTCATACTTATTGGATATCATTTGTGTCGATAATCCCTTCCTAAAAATGATATGGTTTCAATGGGTGGTAGAAGATATGGGGGAGGGAATGGAGGGTATATTTTTTTCCCCGAGTACCAAGAAGAACATAGGTATGCTTAGGGTTTAGGTTACACTTACAACAACATTTCTGAATCCTATTCCTTATATCAATGTTTGAGGAAAATTGTGAATTTGTGAATACAAGAGGTGATTGTTTGTGGTTGTTCCTTTAATATAGCTCACTATTTATATTGAATATATCTCCCCTTAGATACAAAGTTAAATCGGATTTCCAAGTGAATTTATCCATTGTATCAGTCTATCACCAAGAAGATATGTCTCCATGTTCTCAGATCAAACAAATCCAAGTCTAATCACATGGATAATTTTGGGTCAAGCCTAAAACAAGGTGAAATTTGGTGGCAGGGGAAAAAGGGTGTCCCCCTTCCTTGAAAAGGGAAAAATGGGTAGATGCTTTGTAATTTTTGTTTTTTTTAAGTCAATATTGGCGAATAGACAAATGGAATACTATAGATATTGTAGAATTTTGTTCAAAAGCTTCAAGGTCAAAATTTTGTAAATAGTCGATGGTCATTGATTCATACTCCATTCTAACCATGTCCAATGGTTTCAACTTTCTTATATAAATCATGGATATAAATTGAGATTTAGCTCAATGTCATTTAATATAATAACTATTCTTGGTTCTTGTTAAAAAAATGGGTTGGTTTCAAAAAACTGTAGAGAGTCTAATTTATATATATTGTGAAAATTTTGTGAGAACATGTGTAATAAGAATTCTGCACAAATATATGGCAATATTTTTGCACCTCTTTATAAAATATTGTTTTTAAATCATGATCCAATGTTATTAAAAGATGCAATGTTGTTTATTAGTAGTATTGGTGATTGGTTCTTGCAAGAAAAACACATTTATATAATAATCTATGGAGTAATTACTTCTCCACACTTTGTACCTTATCATGTTCCAAGTTGGTTAATATTGGGAGAAATGGGATATCAAAATATTCTTCATGGCTTCAATGCATCATTGACCAAATACCAAAGAAAAATGTTTCATTCGTTATAATATGTACATTGGTCATTGTGCTTTGGTCAATTCCAAAGATACAAGACAAGAAGTTGGTGCTATGTGGAATATATGTTTCTTCAATGATAGTTTAAAAGGCACACTTGTAAGGGTTTAGTCTTAAAGCATAGTAAACTATTGAACATAACTTGGTCATTTTCTCATGAGAGATTGTAAGAAGTTTATGAGAATGTTGTTTGATGAGAACAAATGCAGGATAAAATCAAACCAAAGAGATAGTCCTCTTCCTCTCAAAATAATGAGGAACTAGAAGACTAGAAGAACAATGATAAATTTGAGAAACAAAAAGGAGAAAAATATGAGAAGTCAAAAAAAGTAGAAAAAGTTGAAATACAAAAAGGAAGTTTAAAATAAAGGCAGATTCAAAGAATAAGGGTGAACAAAATAGAGTCGAACTAGAGAAAAAAAAGAATAAAAGGAGAAAGCATAAGTAGAAAAGACAAAGGAAAAAAAAGTTTCCAAAGATAAGGAAATGTTAGAAGCATAGGAAATATCAAAGAAACAAGAAAGGTTAAGAGAAAAGAGGAAGAGGGAAAAAAATTGAGAGAAGCCATAAAAAACAATAAGCTAGGAAATGATGATAAATAACAAAACAATAAAGATATACTTGAAGTTAAAGAATGATCTAATATATAACATAGTAAAGATAAAATTATTAAACCATGGAAGACTTAGTCTTTCCAATATATATAGAAGAAACTCCTAGAAATGATAAAAGGTAAAATTGTCATGATTAGGAGGAAGTGTGACTCCATGAAAATTAGAAAATCTATGATTGTGGGGAGATAAAGATATTATTAATAGTATGAAAGGTTGAGATGGATTTGAATTGATAACATAAAATAAATGAAAAAGATCAATTTTTGAGAAGATATAAAAAAATAAAATAAGATCTAGATAATTAAGTGATTTGCAATATTTAAGTTAAGTTCTTAGCTACCCAAAAAAAACTAAATTGTATGATTTGATATCAACATGTTTAGCAATAACCCATGTCCCTTTAAATAAGGCTCAAACTAAAGGATGAATATCTAAAAGTATGAGAAAATAATAAGGTTGCTTGGGAATCATGTTAAGCATTATAATTTGGCCTAGGTATTAGTGAGAACCTTTATTGACAATGCAGTGACAGATAATGCAATAAACACGTAGGTAATAAGAGACTTCTACAACAACAACAAAAATTTCCCATTGCAAGAGTTGAGTTTAAAGATATCAATATATTGTAACATGTATAATAACACCCCATTATGATATGAATTCCTCATAAAATAATGGGAATCCTTCTAAATTTTCTTTGTTTTATGTATTTTGGTACTCATTTGGTAAGTTTTTAACGAATTTTCTTTTAATATTTTTAATGAATTTTCTTCCAAAAAATAGTTACTAATGTGATCTTTGTATAGAATATCATAAATAATAAGGAAAACCGTTTCTTCTAAATATGGACTTACTTTAAGGTTTATTGAGCTAATAGTATCAGACGTTAGATGCCTATATGTGGGTAATATCGATTTGGATCGAACAATGTCTAATGGTTTTCAAAGTAGGCTAGATGTTATTGTTTGCATATGTATTTGAATATATTTCAAACAATATTTGGTTGAGTTGTGGTGGAAAACGTATTATTTATATATGAATCCAATCGGAAAGTTGATAATTTCATGTTAACTCCTTCATATGCCAAATTTTCAAAATTTTCCTTAAATTCTTATTTATTATGTGACTTATTTTCCCAACGTTGATGTATAAATTTGATCACAAGTCATTCCACGTTGCACTTGTTTATCAAATTTCCATGTCGTGATTAGTTATTTGTACTGATGATGTGTAACCAATGGATATCTTATCCAGATCCAAAGAAAACCATGTAGGGCTCTTATTGAACTCTTCTAGATGCCCAAATGCTTAGATTGTCTTTCATCAAGTAACTATATTTGGATTCGAGTATTAACTTATAAAAACTCATTTAAAAATCTTAGATACCTAGATATCAAATGTCATGTAACTTAAAAGTACATCTAGATCTGGAGTCAAGCATTTAGTGACTTATTTTAATTATGGATGCTCAGATGTTTGAACACCTTTGATGTATCTAAATGCCAATATGAGAATGATAGGTCACCTACTAGTGTATTAGCCAAGTCACCAGTTCATGCCTATGTGATGCTATGAAAGTCTTATTGACATTAATGACATGTATGTGCTAATAGGGAGGATGAAGTTATGTGTAACGATTAAAGTTCGTATACACAAAAATAATCTTCAGAATACTTCGAAGACAAAGACATCCATTATAGGACAAGTAATTGTATATTGATTATATATAAGAATTGATGAGATGATATAGGATGGTAAGACAAGCTCCAATGATGATAGCGTGGAGGGGATGTGGACGACATTTGTGCATACGAGAAGAAAATTGTTGCTGAATAGTGGTGGCAAGGTATGTGATGGAAATCTGACAACGATTATTGAAGTGTGCTCTAGGGATGGTGGGGGAGAAGGTCGTCTTTCCAGGTGACATGTCGTTTTGGATGCCAACGACTGCTATAACATAGATCCAGCTGGTAGTGGAGAGTGTTTGTCGACAGGTGCTGAAAATGGTGTGGTTGATGCAACGAAGGACGCGGGCACTGGAACAATGCAGTGGCTTGTTGTGGTATTTGAAATGGAAGGTAGCCTGTCAGGCGACGCTGCTAACTGGTTAGCGACTCTGGTGGTGGTGGTGTAGGATGGCCTTCAACGACGGATGTGTAGACGGTGACTGCACATTTTTGGAAGAAGGAGGCTACAGTGGGGGCGACGAAATGGAATATTTTTTTTTGTTTTATTATTATTATTATTTTATATAAATTTTTCTTTATTTATATGTTTATATTTTATTCTATTTTATTTTTTGATATAATTTTATTTATTTGATTTTTTTAATATAACTTTTTTTTTTTTAATAATTTTTTTCCAATATTTTTTTACAATCTCTTTTTTTTATTGACTTTTTTTTTAAGTACTTTTTTTTTAATTCTTTTTTCTTTTTTTTTGGTATTTTCAATTTGTTTTCTTTTTTTTTAACTTATTTTTTATTAATACCCTTTTTCCATTTGTTTTTACGTTTTTTTTTTTTTAATGGCCAAAGGCCAATTGGTGAAAATGGAGAAACTCTAACTATATAGTGAAACACTTCAATTGAGATGACAACAATGTTGAAGAAAATTTGAAGGACAACGGCTGGATCAGACTAGTTCTGTGCAGCGATTGAGCGACTAGAAGATCAAACAACTGTGATACAAAATGGTACGAACAAAATTCATACTTAAGTCAAATAATCTAGAAGACTTTGAATATGTAGATCTCCACTGAAGATACAAGAATATATATTAAAATTTATGAATGAGAATTTATATTACAAATCAGAGTTGTTCGATCCTCTGGCCGCTCAATCGTTGCACAAGAGCCTTGTTCTTTGATCCAGGTCTTTGGCCATCAATTTTCTTCAACCTTGTTGTCGTCATAGTTCAAGCGTTTCGCTACAAATTTGAAGTTTCTCCATTTTGCAGGGTTCATCCTTAGCCTTTGGCCATTTAAAAAAGAAAAAAAAAATGAAAAAGACACACAAAATTTATATATATATATATATATATATATATATATATATATATATATATATATATATATTTCGATGTAAATTTTGAAGGAGAACATTCATATATATAAAACTATACGTAAGAGAAGGAAGAGTAGATAAGATTATCTTGATTCTTCATTAAGTGGTTTAGAAGCTTGTGGTTATAGCAACGTATGGTATTTTCAAGATAAAAGAAGAACAAAATGAATACAAAATCTCTTTATGTGAAAGGTAAGTTTTAATTTTTACGTGGAGAAAATAAACAAAGTCAAAGGAACATAAGTGGACATATATTTTATATTATAACCCAAAAAGGTGACTTTAGCCACTCTTCAATAGGGTTGTAAATTTTCAAAAAGAAAAAAAAATTATATATATATATATATAGAAAAAAAAGTTTATAAAAAAAAAAAACAAAATAAAGCTAAAAAATTAATTTATCGCCTCAAGGACCATGTTGAAAAATAATTGCACAAGTCAAGAAGACTAAGGTCACAAAGAAGGAACTCAAGAAGCACTTATCAGAACAAGAAGAGGAAAATTTACGTTTAAAAAACCTTAATAAAAATTTATTAGAACTCCCCAGATGTGGGTGACAGAATAGACACGAGTGACAATCATATCCTGGATAATGAAGATATCCAACGCAAAGCTTCACCTGCTGCAGATCCAATTACCGTTAACCTCTCGCACGAACCTCGTAGATACGTGTGAAGGCCACTCAATGACATCCTCACAGATCTCATCCCCGCCCCTTTATAATGTTAGGCTATCTGCCCCTTTCCTCACTCAGCCTGTTTCCTTTGCCTTTTAGTCCCCTCACTCTGCTCTAGCTTCTCATCGACTTCAAATGGCTACGAAGCCCCTGTCCTAGCATGGAGCTACACAGTTTCCTTTGGATTTCCACTCTCCATACTGTGAATCTACCCCCCATATATTTCTTCCCCTTCAGCCTGAATGTGACTCTAGTCTCCTTTTCTCGGTCCTGTGTGCTTCTGTTACTCCTGACCTGCTCACCCCATCCTAGGTGCACAATGGCTCCCAGACTTCACCAATGCATTATCCGCGGTGGACAGAGAGGGGCTCTCCTAGGATGATACCATCACGAAGAGGATAATCGTCTCTATTCGATTGATGGCTCCTCTTCCAGCACTTTTGCAAGCCAAATTCCTGATCTCGAGCAGCACACAGAATCCTCCAGGAAAGCTACGCAGAGATGTGGTCGTGGTTCGAGGAGTTCCACCTCCTCTCCCCAGTCACATTCTCCGCATCGCAATCCTATCCCTCTAACAGCTCCAGAGAATAATTTTGAGGACACAGACATCTGGTTCATGTACTCTGATGACATCTGGACATGGGTTCTCGATGGTGTAGACCCAGACTCCCCCATCCTCTATGCTCCTGTGATCATTCCCAAGCATATTGTCGTCGATGTGGAAGCAGCTGCAGTGTAGGCTCTAGCTTATCCTATCAAAGAAGAGAACCCCAACAGTAATGATGAAGATGATGAATAACGTCTGCATTGCTGCACAGTTTTCCTCTATTTTTTGTCAAGTTCGCCCTATCATTTACTTTGTGTCTTTTATATATGTCATTGCTATTGCACATAACGTACTGCTCGGTTCTAAGTTTTGTCTAGGCTGGTTTCCTCCCCCGAGGCAGCCCATAAAAAATGTACTAAAGGCTGGGATTGGTTAAGCACAGCTTTCCAACACAGCATATAGCATATGTAGCTTTATGTTTTTGAAATTAATAGAATAGCTCAACTTACCAAAAAAAAATTTATTAGAACAAATCAAAAGTTTAAAATATGAAGAGAAGGATACTAAGGATAAAGTAAACAATTAAGAAAACAAAAAACTTTTATGTCTAAGGAATCATAATCAAAAACTTCTTACGCAAATAAAAAAGCTCAAAAGTGACAAGAAGTTACTAAATGTCAAGTTAGAACAACTTCCCCAAGAAGAAGTATCAAAGTCTTTAGTCCACATTGAAGAAAAAAATACAAACACCGATCCAATCAATATCAAAACCCATGAAAATGACAAATTAGTTGAAGGAAAAACATATTCAGAATTTGCAGTTCAAACAATGGAAATTCCAAGTGATAATTCAGTGGTCAAGTCAACAACAACAATACCAAAAGCACATCAAGAAATTGTCACACACATGATAAAAGAAAGTCCAACCAGAAGAACTCCTTATCAACATCTGAATCACAAGAGAAAACAACTAAGTCAATCTACATATTTGAACCATTCAGAATGGAAACAACAATTTATGTTCTAAGGAATTCTGAAGTTTGAAAAATATAGTCCTATAATAACCATTCATTACAAATTTCTAATGATCGTAAGTTTCCTCATAAGATTAATCTAGGATGGCCAAAACCGTTCTCAGCTCGATAATTTTGTTTATCACTCATAGCATCATATAAACTTGTATCAATGAATACAATAGTTGTGAGAGGAGAAGACATTCGAAACCGAAAATGAGATCAAGCCTTTTCATCAACAAGATTTGAGGAAAAATATTTTTGAAGAGGAAGGCAATGTTATGAATAAAATGTGAATAAATAAAATAAATATAAATAATGATGATAATTGTAATAAGGATTAGTTAATTAGTAATTAGTATTGAAGAGGTATGTCTAAATGGGACATGACCTTCCATGAAGAGGAACCTTTCTAGGGTATATAAGCAAGCCCTCACTCTCATTTGTAACATAAATTCTCATTCATACATTTTAATATATATTCTTGTATCTTCAATGGAGATCTACATATTCCAAGCCTTCTGGAGTATTTGACTTAAGTCCGAATTTTGTTCGTACCATTATGAATTTTTATATGTAGATTAAGTATGTGATTGGGGACAAAAAAAAATGCCAAGTATGCTATTAACTACATTTTATGCCATAAATGCACACGAAATATGTTAAGTCAAAATATTATTTTAAACTGCATACTTTCGTTTCACACAATCAATGTGGTATAAAATCACCATGACTACACTAAGTAAAAATAATAAATCACTTGAAAAACTGACCATGCATTGTTCATGCACCCTAATGAATTTAGATCATATTCTACCGAGATTAAATTGAGTGGAATTTTAAAAAGGAAAAATCGTTGATTACCAACTTTAATTAAGATTGTTTTAAATATTTTTTTTTGGAATTTGAGTTTCAAGGTTGATTGTATACTAGCTATTATTTATTTTATTTTATTTATTTATTCATTTTATGTTTACAAATTTATATAGATAAAGAAATAATCTTGAACATTGCGAGCATAGACAATAAGAGAGAATAAAGGAATGTTCAAACATTTATTCATGGAGAAATAAAGAAGAACATACATTCAATATTTTGAATTAGACACAATTATGTGTGTAACAAATTTAATTTGTTATACAACAAGAAAATACTATAATAGAAACAAATAGGATATACATGATTATTATGAATAGTGCAATGATTTTCTCAATTTTTCTTAACTAAATTATGGAGTGTATTATAGAAAAAGTATAAGGAAGTTTAATGGTAGGACTAAATGATAGATTGGTTTAAAAACATCTCTTTCAATGAAGAAGGGATGGAAAACTTGGTATTGCAAGCTCTAAATTTTTATTAGTGAGAAAAATAATTTGGAAGGCTATATTTATTTTGCATAAATTGACTGTGAAAACTTGCTATTGTTCAAATGTCTTTTATGTAAGTTGTTCAATTTTTCCTTTCAATCTGATGCATGAAATGACATTTGTTTAAACATTTTCTACAATTTAATTTTATTAGATACAAATGTATGTGAAATATTATTATTGAATAAATATTCATTCAAAAATATAAGGATATGTACTTCTGTTTTAATTATTATGGAATTATGTTACCCAAATGGGGTGACACATGTGAGCTACATGAGGGGAGACATTGCTACCATCCCACCCTTTGATATAGTGGGTGGATGTGGCAACGATTCCCCCCATCGATCACCATATAACACATCGTATTATCCTTGAAGAAGTTACTCCTTTACTCCATGATCATCCGACCGAGACTGCACACGAGAAAACATTTGATGCTTGAAATCTCTCAACGCACTCAGGGTCCAAGGAATTTTAACTTGTCTCATCCTCGTTGATTTCCTATCACATGTGATGGGAAGCTCATGGCACATATTGGCCCTTCACGACAGCAAATAATTATAACAATGAGTAAAACCACCTTTATACACACAAATTACATTGATCCCTGTTGGTTTACAAGATAATTTTGATGGATTTAGGAATTATAATAGTTTTGGACCTCATTTTGCAGCTTAAGCTTCATGTATATATCTATCTCAATATTTTTCCACTTTCTGTTACTTATTTAGGTTTCTCCGGTTCTTGTTTTTTCTAGAAGTATCTCTGGGATTCCACAACTATTTCCCTTTGTAGCTACTAGTTCTCCCTTTCCCTCTCATCTCATCCTCCTCTCTATATTTTGGTTCTCCTAGTCCCTCCCCCTTATGTCAATTAAACCCTTCCTGACACCCCATGTCTTCTTTAGTTCCTTTCATATTTTCTAAAAATGCCTCTCATCACCACCTTCCATTGCCATCATCATCCCCCCTTATCCTTGGCCTCCTTACCACCCATCGATCCACCATTCACTGATCTTAAAATGAAACTATTTTTATCTGTTGTTCAAGTATCCATTTTCATTTAATTAAGTGTGCAAAGTGTTTATCATGTCTTGCAATTTAAACAAAGTATTTTTGGTAACTGTTTCTGAGTTTATGTGTGAGGGAATGTTAATTAAAATCATTGTTTAACATCTTAAATTAGAAATACACAGCAAAAAAACTTCACCATAACAACACAGCAACATGATGAGGTAGTTCACCCCTCCTGGGCTACATCTATCGGGTCCAAGGCTCTCAATGGGCATGTCCTTGCTCTAATAAGTTTCTCAATTGGTTTTACAGTGAGAATATGCCTAAGCAGGCAGAAAAAACTATGAAATTGAATTCAGAAGATAGAAATAAGCTAAGAATGGATTTTATTTCACCTCAAACAGTGAAGTATATCCCAATGCAGCTCCATTTCCCTCATGGCCTTGATGGCTCTCCAAGCTTCCCTGAAGAAAAAATGGTTGAAGAACACCTTTGTTAGCTCTACAACATGTCCCAAACACTCCAGAACACTCAAAATACCCAAAATTGACCACAATTTCATCCAAAATGGTTCAATATTGGTGAAGTTATGACCTCCACAATTTTCTACTCAATGTCCCTTACAAATCCCACCAAATCTGGATGAACTCTAGTTAAAGCCACCAAAAATGGCGGATAGCCTAGAATAGGCGAAACCGCGCTATTTTTGGGGGTAGCAATAAATTTAAATATTTTTTTAAGTCGGGTTCACATGCTGAAAATCTGGGCAGTTAAGTGTTGCTAGCGGATAAGGTTTGAACCGCGCTCTTGGTCACAATTCAAGGTTACATGGAGTAAAGAGTTAGCACTCGGGACTTATCATTTTTTACCGCCAGTTCAATAGGGCTTAGCCCTTGGTTCTACGTCTGGTCGCGGGTCCTTCCGCCCTTAGCCTTGAGGGCTTAAACCTATTTTAACCGTCGACCCGACTGTGTTCAAATGTACCCCGCTGTAAGCTGACCCATAGATGTTCAAGTCGGGTCGACCTCTGCCTGAACCATGACATGTTCACACCTGCACGAGGATCGAATCGAACGTTCACTGCTGCACGAGGGTCCGACCCAAACACGTTCAGCGTGACTCGACTGCGTTCAGGTCAGGTCACGCTGAACGCATTTGGGTTGGGCCCTCGTGCAGTTGTGAACGTTCGGGTTGGTCATTGTGCAGGTGTGAATGGGTCATGGTTCGGGCAGAGGTCGACCCAACCTTGAACGTCTATGGGTCAGCTTATAATGGGATACATTTGAACGTAGTCGGGTCGGCAGTTAAAACAGGGTTAAGCCCTCAAGGCTAAGGGCAGAAGGCACCATGACCAGACGCAGAACCAAGGGCTAAGCCCTGTTGAACTGGCAGTAAAAAATGATAAGCCCCAAGTGCTATCTCTTTACTCCATGTAACCTTGACCTATGACCGAGAGCGCGGTTCAAACCTTATCCGCCGGCAGCACTTAACTGCCCGAATTTTCAGCATGTTAACCCAACTTAAATAAAAAGTTAAATTTATTGATACCCCAAAAAATAGCACGGTTTCACCTATTTTGGGCTATCCACCATTTTTGGTGGCTTTAACTGGAGTTCATCCAGATTTGGTGGGGTTTCTAAGGGACATTGAGCAGAAAATTGTGGAGGTCATAACTTCACCAATATTGAACTATTTTGGTCAATTTTGGGTATTCTGAGCATTCTGGAGTGTTTGGGATAGGTTGCAGAGATAAAATAGGTGTTCTTCAGCCATTTTTGCTTCAGGGAAGCTTGGAGAGCCATCAGGGCCATGAGGGAAATGGAGCTGCATTGGGCTATACTTCACTGTTTGAGGTGAAATAAAATCCATTCTTAGCTTATTTTTGTCTTATGAATTCAATTTCACGGTTTTTTCTACCTGTTTAGGCATATTTCTCACTGTAAAACCAATTCGAGAAACTTAATAGAGCAAGGACATTCCCATTGGGAGCCTTGGACCCGACAGCTATAACCCGGGAGGGGTGAACTGCCTCATCATGTTGCTATGTTGTTATGGTGAAGTTTTGCTGCTGTGTATTTCTGATTTAAGATGTTAAACAATAATTTTAATTAACATTCCCTCACACATAAACTTAGAAACAGTTACCAAAAACACTTTGTTTAAATTTCAAGACATGATAAACACTTTGCACACTTAATTAAATGAAAATGGATACTTTGAATAGCAGATACAAATATTTTCATTTTCAGATCAGAGGTATCAGAGCTAAGGATTTAAGCCTTAGGAGCTAGAGTTTTACATAGCATTTGTTTTGTGCAAACATATAGTTGATTGTTTGCAAGTTTTGATGCTTACTAGGCTTAAACTCAAGAGAGGTGAAGGACACTTGGTTAGTGCACAAAGTAATCCTCAACCAAGAAGGGCCAGAGAGCCACCTCCAAGAGCCATAGAAGCAGCTTCAAACATGTCTTCAAGAGAGGGAGAAGCTCCTGAAGATATGGATCCCAAAAAAGAGGAACGGGTGTTCCAAAAGGCTTTCTTGGATATGACGGAGATGGTGAGGATACTCTACCAAGAAAGGAATGATAGGATTTTTGGAGAAGGGTCTAAAAACCAGAAATAAGGAGAGGGTTCTTCAGGAGGAAAGAAAAGTGAAATAAGTCAAAGAAGGGACACGAATTAAATGGTGATCCACCATCCCCATCTTCATCCTCTTCCTCTACATCGTCATCCTCAACTTCGGTGAATCAATCTCACAAGTCTAAAACTACTGGTAGAATTCCATTTTTAAAGCTTGATGTTAAATTTGAGTTGCCTATGTTTAACGGTGAAGTCAATGAAGAGAAACTTGACAATTGGATAAGACAGTTGGAATTTTACTTGAGGATACAAAACCTTCATGATGACGACACCAAGATACAGTTAGCCTCTTTGAGAATGGATGGAGAAGCATTGGTATGGTGGGAAGCCAAGACCAAGGATGAAATTAAAAAACATGGTAAGATCAATTTACCATGGGCTGAATTTATTATTGCAATTAAAAATAAATTTAATCCATTAGCTCATTTACAAAAGGCTATCATGAACTAGAAAAACTTCAGACAACTTAAGGGAAAAAATGCACAAGACTACACCCAAGAGTTTAGGAGAAGAGCACTCTTATTAGGGGTAGACTTACAAAGTCAATATACTTTGCTGAAATATATAGGTGGTTTGCATAGCTACCTTAGACATATTATCCTTATGTTTAATCCTACTATTCTAGACGAAGTTTGTGTACAAGCTACGCATTTAGAGGCTAGAGGGAAAAACACATTTGATGAGGGTAGAAACAAGCCTTTTAAGGGGAAAAACAAAGATAAAACCTCTAAGGGAAAAGGAAAAAAGAATGCATCTGTCAAACAATAGGGTGAGAAAGTGATATGTAAACACTATTCAAGAGAAGGCCATGAAGAGAAAAACTGTTGGAAATTACATCCTGAAAAAAGTACTCAGTTTAACAAAAAAAAAGGAAAGAAGAAAACTGCAGCTACTACAACTACACCACAAGACTTAGGTGATGATTCAGGTGACAAAACCAAAATTGCAGCCATGGGTTTGAAGAGTATGAAGGGAAAGGAAACTGAAACTAATCCAAGCACTAGTACTTCAAACTATCATGTACAAGCTCCAAATGAGGAAGAAAAAATTGAATTGTTCCATGTGAGGGTAGTCTCAAAACATACAAAAATTGACACACTATTTGACAGTGGGTCACAATAAAATATCATATCAGAAGACTTGGTCAAACAACTTAAACTTGAGACCATTCCACATCCAAAGCCTTAACCACTTGGATGGATATGCAAGGATGCAAACTTACAAGTCTCAAGAAAGTGCATATTGTGTTTCGTGATTACTGCACACTTTATTGACACAGTTGAACTTGATGTAGTGCTGCTTGATATATCAGAAATTGTTTTGGGAAGCCCTTACTTATTTGAAAGGAAAGTGATCTTCCATCGCCATGAAAATAAGTATAATCTCTTTAAAGATGGCAATGAGTTCATTGTCAGAGCACATCGCAAGAAGGCAAATATAGAAATGGTAAATGCGGGACAGGTAAAAAGGCTAGTGAATTCTAGTAAGAGTTTTTTACTTCTTATGGTTAAGCCCAAGGTTGATGTGAATCATAAGTAATTTGAAAATTGTGATTCCAAGCTTAAATCATATTTATATGATGTAGTTTATGCACATCATGAGTTGTTTCAGGAACTGACAGGTTACCTCCTAAAAGGGAGATTCAACATGATATCCAGTTACATCAAGATTGTCCTCTTCCTAACATAGGCATGTACCACATGTCTATCATGGAGAAGGCTGAAATCAAGAGGAAAATTAAAAACTTTTTGGACAAAGGATTAATAAGACCAAGCACTTCGCCGAGTGGATCACCGATAGTGTTGATTCCAAAGAAAGATGGAACTTGGTGCATGTGTGTGGACTTCATGGCATTGAACAAGATAATGGTAAAGAATTGTTACCCACTCCCAAGGATAGATGATTTGTTAGATCAGCTAAATATGCTAAATATTTCACTAAGTTAGACTTATGTAGTGGTTATCATCAAGTTAGAATTGCAAAAAGTGACATTTGGAAGACAGCATTTAAAACCAAACAGGGACTCTTTGAGTGGCTTGTTATGTTTTTTGGTTTATGCAATGCACCTGCAACTTTCATGCGGGTAATTGATGATGTCTTACGTCCTTTTCTTGATGATTTCTTCATTTAATACTTAGATGACATATTAATTTTCATCAAGACTAGAGAAGAGCATGTCATGCATGTTAAGATATTACTTGATATTTTAAAGAAAAATCAGTTATCTCTTAAAATGTCAAAGTGTGAATTTGGATAAACTTCTTTGGTTTATTTGGGACACATAGTAGGAGGAGGTTCTTTGAGAATTGATACTTATAAGGTATAATCCATTGTGAATTGGCTTATTCCCAAATCCATTACAGAGGTAAGAATTTTTTTGGGTGCAGCTCAATATTGGAGGAAGTTTCTTTCTAACTTCTCTGCCATAGAAACTCCTATGCATGCAATGACAAGTGTGAAGCGTGCTTTCCAATGGGGAGGAAAGCAACATAAAGCTTTCGAGTCTTTGAAAGAGAAGACAATTTCAGCTCCAGTCCTTGCATTACCGGACTTGAGATAGCCATTCGAGATTCAGACCAATGCAAGTGATTACGCCATGGGTGCAGTTCTCTTACAGCATGGTAAGCCTATCGCATTTTATTCTGATACATTTAATGGTGTTGTTGTGAATTATCCTACATATGATAAGGAGTTGTATGCATTGGTAAAAAGCATCAAAAAGTGGAAACACTATTTGATGGGAAAATAAATAGTTGTTCATACCGACCATCAGCCTTTATAGTACTTGCAATCGCAAAGTAAATTACAACAGTCACGACATTTCAGATGGAAGGGTTTCCTACAAAAATTTCACTTGGTAATAAGGTACAAGAAAGGTATTTTCAATGTAGTTGCTGATATGCTTTCAAGGCCTATTATTAGTGCTACTAATTTAATTAAGAATGATTCTATTGTACATGAGAGCTACATAGAACAATATGCATCAGATGTTGATTTTAAGGATGTGTATGCTAACTTGAGTGAAGGGAATCATGTTGAGGAGAATGATTATCATTTGCATAATAATTTGTTGTTTCATATGGGCAAGTTATGTATACCATAGGGGGAGAGACTAAGCATCATGAGAGAAGCTAATTCTTCTCTTATTGCTGGACATTTCGGGGTAAGCAAAACAGTGCCACATTTACAGAGGTATTGTTATTGGCCTCGCATGGTAGACAGTGTTTCATGTATCATTAGAGGTTGTTCATTATGTGCTACAATAAAGCTTAGAAATAGGAAGCTTGGTTTATATATGCCATTTTCGGTACCCTCTAGACCATGGGAAAGTGTTTCTATGGATTTTGTTGGAGGTCTACCATTATCTAGAAATCAGCATGATTATCTTTATGTAGTAGTTGATATATTCAACAAGATGTGTATTCTTATGCCATTTAAGAAATCTATAACTACTGAACAAACTGCCGATTTATATTTTCAACATGTATGGGTTCATTATGGCTTGCCTACTTCTATTGTTAGTGACATGGATTCCAGATTTGTTGGTAATTTTTGGTCCAATCTATGGAATATGATGGAAACCAAGTTGAAGAAGATTATTTCTTTCCATCCGCAAACAGATGGCCAAACAGAGGTAGTGAACAGAACCATTGTACATCTTTTGAGAGGTTATTGCAGCAAGCATCCCAAGCTTTGGGATGAGCACTTGCATTAAATTCAACATGCTTACAACTGGGCCAAGCACTCTTCTACAAATACTTCACCTTTTGAAGCTTGCTTTGGGTATTTGCCTAAGTCACCTTTAAATTTCATTATTGAGAAGGATGTTGCCATTGATTGGCATAGTGACATTGAAAAATCTCGCATGTTCATTGAAAGAATTCAACTCATACATCAACAAGTTCAAGAACAACTTGAAAAAATTCAAGGAAAGTACAAGGAGAGGCATGAAAAACACAGAGTTGATCATAAGTTTCAAGAAGGAGATGAGGTATGGTTGCATATTAGTAAGGAAAGAATGCAAGGAGAAGGTAAAAAGCTAAAGCCTATTTGTTATGGTCCATTCAAGATCCTTAAACAAGTTGGAAATAATGCTTTTCAACTAGATTTGCCTTCATATATGCAAATGTATTCCATTGTGAATGTGGAAAATTTACGTTTGTATGAACCTCCTTTAATTGCTAATTATGAAAGTGACATTCAGCTGCCATCCATAGAGGATTTCTCGCCAGAATTTTTGGATGAGCTGAAAGAGGATGTTATCCTTAACAGAAGGACATGCACTTCGAGGAGGGGAAATGTTGATTATGTTCGGGTTGGTATTAAAGGTAGAAAACCGAGTAAGGAAAAATGGATGGAGGTGGAAAAGGTGAGGGATTTTTACCCTCATCTTCTTAACAAGTAATTGAAGGCTTTTGGGGTCCAAAAGCTTCCCAAAAAAAGGCTCAAAATTGGAACTACTCAGAATTGGTTGCAACCTAAATGATTGGATAGGCCTTGTCACTGTGATTCTGGCACCGCAAACGGGACTCAAATCCAATGTCGTATGAGAAAGATATTGAAGTTTTAAAATTCCCAATAACCTTCAAAACAAGACTTTTGAACACAAAAAAAAATGTCATTTCAGAAAATTTTTATGGAAAATTTCATTTTTTTTATATATTTTTTTGAAGGCCTATTACAAGGTGCCACGTGGCCTACCCGGAGGCTACCACGTGGCCCCAGACCTAAGGTTCAAAGTTTGGTTAAAAGAAGAATGAGGTGGGCAGAACTCACCATCTGATCTTTCACCTCACCACCTTTCAAGCTACCACCTTCCCCTCACCTTGAATTTTATATGCCCTCTAGATGTGCACCACAATGACATAACAACAAGCCCATCTTAGGTGGGAAGCTAGTTATTATAGGGAAATGGGTGGTTCCTGGCCTGGAAAAGGGTGGAAACTTTCACCACACGATTTCAGGTTCATAATCCTCTTCATATCCAGAAAATGATTGTTAATGTAGAGCAATAAATAACTGATGAACGCTAGTTCCCAATAGAACTAGAAGTGCTAGCGGAGATGGAATATTGGGTTCGTGATACAAGTCACTCAAGAATAAGCTTCAATTACTACGTGAAAATTGTTGACCTCTATTGAGATATCAAAGCACTGCTGGGTAGCGTGTTGATAGACCAAAATGAGGCTTAAGAGGAGAAAGTCCTTCAGTTGGATGAAATCTAGGTGCTCTCAAGATTTATGGATTTCAAACTTAGTAAAATCGAGGCTCACCTAGGACTATATTCTACATTGGGATGCTCACTAGATGACACCAAGGACCCTTTCCTCATTGAGGCCTATGACTCCAATGAATATTAATGCACTCTTTGTTAGTTAGTTTTTTTCTTTCCTAGGCTTATTTTTTATAGTTTAATGATGAAAATGGCCATTTAAGTCCAATATTTGTAAATGTATCCATTATTTTGTGGTATATATATATATATATATATATTCAAAAATATAAGGACACATACTTTTATTTTAATTATCATTGAATTATGTGAATTGTTTTCTATTATTTAGAAACTAACCTTATATATATATATATTAGTTTTTTCTGTGAATTAATATTGGTATTGCCTTAAAACATCAAAATAGTAGTACAACTACTACATATCCGTGATTTAACTGAGTAATCATAGGAAATCTCAATCTTCCATAAGGGAAACTAGATATATTGAATACCTATGGATGTTAAAGTCTGAGAAAAATTTAAAAATTGTTCGAAATAAACAGGCCTATCTACTACTGAATTGCATATATAAATTCTACTGGAATACATAACATAAATCAAGAACCTAGGAAGTCACAAGAGAAAGATCTTTGGCACTGGAACTTGGAGGAGTTGGTGGATTTTCATCACACTAAAGATGACTCTCCAAGTCAGCTATCTTGGCATAATAAATCTACAAGCCACAAACACTAGTACCGTTGGGCATGCTTGATGTCATTAAGGGCAGATAAGATGTCATACTACTCCTATTATTTCTACTTAAGAACTCTGTCCAAGGGTTTTAAACTACCAATGAAGAGTTATAGAGTTGAGGTATTGCTTCCCACTTGCTTCCATCTTCCCTTGTGTGACCTGAGTCAGGAACCCATTGGGATACCTCTTTAAGGATGTTGAAATCTAAGAACACTCAGTGGTCTCCAATGGATAAGGACTTAAGATGTTGAATCTCAACACTAATGTCTTAAGGGGTAGACAAATTGTAAATTGTTGGCAATATGATGCAGAGTCTTGTCCTTTATGGCAACCCACTTGATGAATTTGTCCTTGATGGAAATTGACTTTTCCTATTTTTTAATGATGTAAATCTGATGTATCTATAGAGCAGTTCAGATGTAATAGAGAAAATCAAAGTTGTAGAGAACAAAGGTAAAGACAGGAGCAGCACCTGAACTATCAATTGGCAAAATAGACAGAGAACAGATTGTTGATGGGCCACAGCCAAATATTGCAGAGGAGAATTAATTTTTGTTATGGGCGAAGTATTTTTGCAGAAGAAAATTGAATAAAACAGCCAAAGACTTTAAATTTCTGAAAAGGGAGGACAAGTGGTCCCCACCACTTTAGCGCAAATCGCAAGATCGCAAGTTTTGAAGTTTAAATGTCTTGTTGATGTGGATATTTGCGATATGCGATCATCGCGCCATCAAACGATCGCACCATCGCATATTACAAAGTGTTCCGCCATATGTTTGATCACCAATTTGTGATGCAATCCCATCGCAAATCGCAAATTTTAACTTTGAGCACTTTTGTATGATCGCGCCATTGCATATCGCACATCGCAAATGGCCGACTGCGATGTGGGCCCGGGGTCAAGGATTGAAGTCCGGGTTAAAATTTCATTGAAATTTGATTAAAAGTAATGTTACGGGGGCGGTGTAAAGTTTTAAAATAACCGAAAGGTTATATGAATATATATTACTGCTGAGTCAGCGGCACTAACCGAAGGAAAGGAATCACGTGCGGAATAAACAGTGAAAGCGGTTTCTGGTTTTCATCGCACCGCTCTTAATGGGCAAGCGGTATTTTAATTTTGGGAGCAATTCCATAGACTATTCGACATGTGGCATAGGCGGGACCCCTAAAACCACCAATTAAAGTGCGCCATCACACGTTAATGTTCGACCAAAGAAGCCGAGCGATATTGTTGTGTGTCGTCGATCTGAAGGGAAGCCATCGAACGGTGATCGCTTGATGAAGAGGCATGAACGATAATGAAGATGCGTGAAGATTAACCAAAGTATGGTGGGCCATCGCACATTAACGGTCGGCATCAGAGGTCGAGCAATATGCATATACGCCGTTGATCTGGAAGCTTGCTAATCTAACGATTATCGGACGCTGGACTTGCGCGAAGTTTACTTATGGTACTATGCACGTATTGGATTGGCTATTGACTATATTTGTGCGTCCGAGGTCAAAGGTTTATCATAAGATTATTATTTTTAAAAGCGTTGATGCGATCATAAAATTTCTGCAATCATAAAATCTTCTCCATGAATTTACCTGTTGAGTGGTTTTTCGTTGAAAGACATTCTTATTAGTGTTCTTTGAATTGAGATGATCATGCTTTACCTGTAAAGATTCTTTATTCCCTTGCTGAGTGGCAGCATGTTGTAAACCAACTGTAACTGCGTTTAGATAATTTGGTGCTGAAGCCTGAGAAGATTCTCCAATGTATCCAAGACATGTCTTTATAAGAGGAGAACGTTGTACCTTGATAATCTCATCTAAGGTTTCATATCCTTTATCAAATCTAAGATTCAGAGTCTTTACTTTCTCAAGTTCTTTTCTTAGACTTACTACTTCACACTCTAATTTCTCATTGTGTTTCTCCTTTTCTTCAAGCTAATTTTTCAAATTTTATATGGTTATTTTACTCTCTTCTAAGCAGATTTTGAGTTTATTGTTTTCATCAAGAAAATCACTGTCTTCTAGAGCATCCACAAAAGTATCCTTTTCTTCTCTAGATTATTTTTCAAATGCCATGAGAAGTCTAAGATCTTGTTCACATTCTTCCTCACTATCAGATAACCCATCACTATCTTCATGAGTATAGAAACTCTTTCTAGAGCTAAAATGATTTTTATTCCTTCTTGCTACTTCCTTCCCCTTTTTATGTGTTTCTTTATAAGGACACTTAGCAGCATAATGACCAACTCTTCCACAATCAAAACATTTGAAAGGAAGCTTACCTCTGAACCATCCTGTGCCAAGTTGAATTTTCTTTACAAAGTTTATCTCATCTTCTTCTGAGATATATCCCGATCCTTCTGTTTTTTGTACTTCCTTCCCTTTTGTAGAAGTTCTAAAGACTGCTTCTTTGACTTCAGATGGTCCTCCTCTTCTCATTTCATATGCAGTTAGTATGCCATGAAGTTGCACCACAGTAAGATTTTAAAGATCCTGCTTTTCTTCAAGAGCAGAAACCTTTGACTCAAATTTTGTCGTTAGTGATCTTAAGACTTTCTCAGCCAAAGTAGATTCGGTTATTTTTTCTCCCAGATTTCTCATATGATTTACAATATCATCAAGACGTAAAAATAAATTTGCAATTCTCTCCTCATTATCCATTTTTAGATTCTCATATTGAATTCTGAGAGTTTGGAGTTTAGCAATTTTTACCTTTGCATCACCTTCATAACTTAGAATGATTTTGTCCCATATTGCCTTGGCTATATTCAGCTGCATGACTTTGACAAATTCTGATTCAGTTAGACTTCCCAATAGAGCATTGACTGCCTTTGAATTTGTTTCATAATTCTTTCTTTCCGTCGAATCTGTTGGTACTGCAGCTGGATATTGATATCCTCCTTCAACAATTGCCCATACCTCTGCTCCCAGAGACTGAAGATAGGATCTCATCCTTGTTTTCCATAAGATTAAATTGTTTCCGTTAAAGAGTGGAGGCCTAATAGATGTTGTTCCATCTTGATTGCTCATCTTGCTTGATCTTCCTTCCAGCGGCTAAGATTTTTCATAAGGACCTGCTCTGATACCAATTGTTGGGAAAAATACTGAGAGGCGGGGTGAATCAGTATTTAGGGCTGAACATAAATGGTTGTAGCCTCTTCTACATGGGCCCGGGCACAAATTTTTCCTTGTTGTTCATAACCACCTCCCTAGCAGCTATGCATTCGATGTCGAGGCATACTATTTAGGATAACACAAATACAATTACAGGGGACAAGATACAAGTCAACAAAGAAGGAGAAGCAAGAATATATGATGCTCAATAGAAATCTGGCACGAGGATTTGTGGGAGGGCTAGAGGGAAAACCTCGATACAAAGAAAAAAGATGAGAAACCAAGGGGAATAAGGAGACCCTCGAGTAGGATGAATTTTCAAATATAGGCCCTAACTCCACAATTCATGTAACCAAAAACCAAAGAGATATGTGCACCAACCTAAGTTGCAACTAATGAATTCAAAAACAAAAAGGATAGATATAAATATATGATACTTACAAATTACCTTAGAGAAAGTGTCCTAGACTGTCCAAGCCTTCGAAGGCTATTGAATTGAAGAGGGAGAGGCGGCTACTACCAACTTGAAATATAGGTCTAAAGGAAGTCACAACATCTAATGCATTAAACCATCATCCCCAAAAAAAATCTATGTTATAATTTTATCGTACTCATCCCTTAATCCCCTGACCATGGACCAGACACCATACACCATTATAACAAAAAAGTAGAACCAAATTTCCTCAACTATGTGCTTAGGAACGTCTAGACGTAGAGCTAGAATAACTAGAAGGAAGGTCCCAAAGAAACTAGATATACTTCCATTCACAGGTTCCTCAATAACATAAAGCTAAAGAAATCCCACCTACATGGGGGAGGGACTGAATAACACCATAAGAACCATAACAGAGATGCTCTGCAATCAGAGATGTAGCTGGAATACGAGCTGTCTATATTCATAAAACCAAGAGGGAAAATTCACATGCATATACATGTGGGGGATTGGCCCCACCATATTCCTTTTAAATGTTTTGTGAGGTGGTGGGGTCGCCCTCCAAGAACTTGATTATCCTCATTTCTCACCCTAATCAGGGAAATATTAATTATATAATAGATAATGACTTATTCAACAATATAAGGACACATACTTATATTTTAATTTTTATTGAATTATATGAATTATTTCCAATTATTTAGTAATCAACCTTCTATTTGTGTATGCTCTTTATATATGCTTGCTTATATGTGTGTGTGTGTGTGTGTGTGTGTGTGTGTGTGTGTGTGTGTGTGTGTATGTGTGTGTGTGTGTAATACTAATACTAATAATAATAATAATAATAATAACAATAATCTTTGTATTAGATTTTTTTTTTACATGGATCGATATTTTTTTTTGACAGGAGGGAAACCGGTAACGAGTACGATACAATCATGGCTTACACCCAAGATCACATCGCGTTGCTACCAATGAAAACCCCCCTAGCCGACATCATTCCCTACCAACAATACACAACATTTTTCACAGGTTTATGCCTGATGGACTCCCCATGGGGTTTGGACCGGTGACCTTTACAAACGAGTGTCTTAACAGAAAAATCAACACCAACAAGCCACCACCCCGTGGGTCTACTTAGATTGATATTATATTGTAACCAAAATTATCTTTTCATGGCAACTAGGCCCACATACTAGTGAATATCATCATACCAAACAAGTACAGTACTACTTGGTGCATTAGATTTATTTTTACTTAGATCGATATTATATTGTAACCAAAAATATCTTTTAGTGGAAATTAGGCCCACATATCAATGAATATCATCATACCAAACGAGTACAGTCCTAATTAGGTGATACTCTCTCATTTTTGTTGATATATTTTTTTCAACCATCAACAATTTTTGGCATTAGAAGGAGGGAAAATGGTTTTGAATGGTAGAAAATGATTTATGTTTGTAAAATATATCAAGATTGTCCCACACACCATATCAAAGGATTCTAGTAACAAAATCTTCTGAATAAATTCAACACTATTCACATTTGTCTAAGCCACTAGAATTTGAAATTCAGAGAAGTCTTGTAATAACATCTCAATGTGAATTTATTAATATAAGTGCAACTTTAGTATCTTGGTTGTTAAATATTGCATTAATTGAGCCATAAATATCATGGATTATTATAAAAGAAAAAAGTAAATAACTTAGTCATTCTCCCGTTGAATTCACCATTCTACAAATAGGTAATATTCCAAGGAATGAGAAACTAGGTGAGTCTCACGAGTTTACATAAGCTAAAATAGGTGCTCACTTATCCAAGGTTTTAAAAGGTAAAGATGATCCATGTGAATTAATCTTGGAATTGTCAAGCGATGCAAGTAAACCACCATATCCATCAAATATCCCACTAGTTTCTTTACAAGGTTTTTTTTTTAGAAATCACTAGAAGGATTTTTACAATGCACTCCTTGATCCAGGAGGCTGTAGACACCCTCAGGAGACTAAGAGGGCTGATGATAGTTCAAAATTAAAAGTGTTCGGATTGCTCTCGAACTAGGTTCAGGTTGAAGTACTCATTGCCATGATTCCAACAGTGTGAACATATCTCAAATCCGAGCCCGTATGGAGAAGTTAGAGCGAGTCAAATTTTTGGTCAAATTTAGGCAAGGGTCAGGTTTAAGTGTCGCACAAATTCACCGTCAACTGGCAGGGAACCTACCTCCCAAAAATGGGTGAAATTATGGCATTGTTAATTTTCCCAATGACCCTGATTTTCGTTAAGTTTTAAAAAGACCACTTTGTTTTTAAAATAACAAAAGTATATCTTTTTAGGATGGCAGGTCACCAACCCCGCCACCCCCGGTCGAAATTCTGAAATCATATTAAAAATGGGGGGTGTGTTGTCACCCCAGCCACCCCCACTCCATTTATAACCACTCACACACACACACACACACACACACACATATGTTGGTGCTTTAAACAAAATCAACGGGCAGTGGGCGGGCCAACTCCGGTAGACCCGACCCACACCCCAACCACTATCACATTAATATATACAATGACCACGATTGGAGTGGTGCCAGCGGGGGTCAAACCCGCCCAGCCAACATGGTCGACCCCCAAGAAGGTGACACCATATACAAAAAAAAAACAAAACCATATTTAACATCGCACCCAACTAAAAAATTGCAAATGGTAACTATGTTGAGGGGTCGAGATTTGATCCCCCGATCTCTCCTCCTCCGCCCGAACAACCTCACTATTGCGCCACCAATAGTGATTTTGTAAACTCTGCCAAACCCATTACAAATAAACTCAAATTTTCGTCAGTGTGCTAGAGGAGGCAAACCTAAGGAGCGACACACGGATCGAGGTTTATTAATATTTTATTTGCATGTAGGTGGAACCATGAGCCAGATGCAGGGGCAATGGAACCTTGATTGAACATCATTTCTAGAAGCGACAAAATTTCCCAATGTCCAAATTGGACAAATTTTATATGGATTGTGTACCTCTCGGTGACATGAGTTTGATGGCAATGTCAGTTTTTGTAACAGAAGTCTTTATTTTTTGGCCATTTTCTAGATTGGAATGACGGTGTCAGATTTCAGTGTGTGGATAGTTGATTTCTTTCCATTCGACACCACGTTTTAGATGGTGCATTCAGATCCAATGATTGAGCAGCCTATTCTTTAGCCATCATCAAAATTGAGGTATATGAAGTGTTGTTGCCATGTAATTCATTGATTATTGTTGTAGGATGTTTTATGTCATGTCGATTCCTGCTTGATGTATGATGAAGAATATTTATGTTTAATTTTTGTGGTATGTATTTATCCTGGATGATGATTTATGTTGTGATGTCCCTTTTTTGCCTTGATGGTAGGATACTTTTTTTCATGACATCTGAGGTTGTCATGCTGATAGGTGGTTTGTATGAGTGAGAGTTCCCTGTAGGGGAACATCTCGTGGAGCGACTTTGCCACTCATTTTGATGTCTCATTTCCTTGTATGATAAGTAAACAACATCCATGTACATCATCGCCAGTTACGACACTGAATGAAGCGACCAACGCGATCTAGACATCGAGGCCCGGTGACATAGTCCACACTAGATGAACTTCATTATTAAACATCTTGCGTATTGTTGAGTGATTATGGACATGTTTTCCTCTTAATTATATCTAAATGTGTGCTCATTGATGCTTTTATAAAATGAAATTATAACACATTAGCCAAAGCAAAAGTTCTTGGTTAAAAGGGTAGAAAAATTTACTCGGATCAAGTGGCATCATAGTGGTCTTCTTGCTGATGTGAATTGCGAGCGTGAACAACCATTGAATGCGCAGCAATGGAGGATGTCAAAGAAATGTATGAGGCCATGCTGAGGACATCCGAAAATATGGACATGTTGTATAAATCTTATGAGAAACAAGAAGCATATAACTCTGAGTTGAAAACACTTCTAAAAGAGGAGAAGGAGGAAAAGAAACGATTGCAACTTCAATTGCAAGCCATGACAGATTCATTGGAATAATTGGAGAGCAACAACCAAAGTCTTCAAGAATATCATGATGCATTAAAGACACTTATACGAGAAGAGAAGGAGATGAAGCAGTGATTATAGCTTCAGCTACAAGACACAACAAAGGCCTTGGAGGAAGTGAAGCACAAGGAAGGCTCAGAGAAGCCCTCATCAGATGCTTCCAAATTGACATCTAAGGTGTTCTGATCATTCTTTAGTTTCATCTTCACATGATATTATTTATTTTGGAAATGTGGATATACCCATTACAAGAACTGGCATGAGACTCCTTACCGGGATGGGGTACAAAGGAGGAGGACTTGGCGTTAATGGCCAAGGCATGATTCATCAATTGGAGGTCATGCAAAGACCTCGATTAGTAGGTTTGGGGTAAACTGAAGGACAATGCTTGAAGGTGTCAAAAGCTCCCAGCAAATGGTTGAAACCATTGAGGAAAGAGAATTATGGGAACACCTCACCATCAGCCTCTAACAACACACATCACAGTGAAAGAGATGAGGCAAGCTCTCATCACCATGATCACACCAGAGACCACCAAAAAAGGTATAACAAGTATCGATATTCTCAAGTTCATTTTGATTATAAGCATGTTGATAATCATGGATAGAAGTCATGGCATAGAAAAACTTGTCATTTTTGTGGTTTTCATAACCATGTATTGCTGAATGCTGGAAGAGAGTGACAACACAAAAGAGTATGAGGTGTGAAAGGCCTTCTCCACAATAGGGAAAGAAATTGGTTAAGAAGGTATGGAGGAAGAAGACTCATTGCAGTTATTGTGACAAAAGTGGCCATCAAAGAGCCACATGTTGGAGACTCCATCTAGAGCAATGTCTAAAGGAAAAATCGTCCATGTAGAAACCAGTCGGTGAAAATGTTCAACAAGCAAATCCATCACATTCGTCATGGTTCACTTTGTTGAGTAAGAATTTTTCTTTTCTAGATGTATTGGCAACTGTTATAAATCATCTGTTACAATTTAAAATGTAAAAGTGATGATGTGTTTTCCATCACTAATGAATAAAAAATGATTTTTTGGCCTTGTATTGATAGTTGGGGTATTGAGTCCTTTTGATGTAAACTTGACCACCGAGTATGTGCTATAAACTCGTGGCAAGTGTGGGGAATTCTTGGGTCATATATTGGTCTCTTAGTTAAGCATGCAATTCACAACATATATCACTACAGGTTTGCAGAAGATGTAGGTGTCGGCTCATCACTTATGGCTCTGAAGGACAAAGATGAAGGAGAATGAAGGGTGACCTTTCAAGACACTTGTGGCATAGATAAGGTACGCAGTAATTGCAGATTATGTTCATGCTTTTGCTGGACCAAAATCTCCTCAGTGGGGAGGATTGATCCAGGAGACTCTAGACACCCTCTGAAGACCAAGAGGGTTGATGATAGGTCAAAATTCAAAGTGTTTGGATTGATCTTGAACCAATTTCAAGTTGAAGTAATCATCCCCCTGATTCCAACGGTGTGAACAAATCTCCAATCCAAGCCCATATGGAGAAGTTAAAGCGAGTCAATTTTTTGGTCAAATTTGGGCAAGGGCTAGGTTTAGGTGTCCCACAAATTTATTGCCAACTAGTAGGAACCCAGATCCTGAAAACATGCGAAATTGTGGCATCGTTAATTTTCCCAATGACCCTTATTTTAGTTAAGTTTTAAAATGACCACTTTGCTTTAAAAATAAAATATATATATATATATTAGGGTGTGGAGCCACAACTCCTTTTGATTTAAATTACAAAATCATATTAAAAAAATTGAGGCGAAATTTATCACCCACCCCCTCTCTATTTGTAAGCACATATATATGTTGGTGTTTTAAACAAAATCAACAGGCAGTGGGCAGGCCACCTCTGGTGGACCCGGCCCACGCCCCAACCACTATCACATTAATATATACAATGGCCATGATCGGAGCAGTGCCGACGGGGGTCGAACCCACCCTACCTACGTGGCCGACCCCTAAGCGGTGGGAACCATATATAACAAAAAAACCAAACCATATTTAACACTGTGCCCAACTGAAACATTGCAAACGGTAACTATGTTGAGGGGTCGGGATTTTATCCCCCAACCTCTCCTCCGTACGAACGACCTCACTGTTGCGCCACCAACAGTGATTTTGTATAATCCGCCCAACCCATTACAAATAAACTCAAATTTTCGTTAGTGCGCCAAAGGAGCCTAAACTAAGGAGAAACACACAGATTGAGGTTTATTAATATTTTATTTGCATGCAGGTGGAACCATGAGCTAGATGCAGGGGCAGTGGAACCCTAATTGAGCATCATTTCCAGAGGGGCCAAAATTTCCCAGTGTCTAAATTGGACAAATTTTATATGGATTTTATACGTCTTGGCAACATGAGTCTAATTCTGGTGTTAGTTTCTACAACAAAAGTCTCAATTTTTCGGCCATTTTCCAGATTGGAATGACGATTTTAGATTTCAGTGTGAGGATAGTCAATTTCTTACCATTTGATGCCATGTTTTTGATGGTGCATTCAGATCCAATGATTGAGAAGCCTATTCTTTAGCCAGAATCATAGTTGAGGTATATGAAGTGTTGTTGCCATGTACTTTATTGATTATTGTTGTAGGATGTTTTATGTCGTGTCGATTCCTGCTTGATGTATGATGCGAAATATTTATGTTTATTTGATGTGGTATGTATTTATCATAGATGGTTATTTATTTTGTGAGATCCCTTTGTTGCCTTGATGGCGGGATACTCTTTGTCACGACATCTGAGGTTTTCATGCTGATAGGAGGTTTATATGAGTGAGATTTCCCTGTAGCAAAACGTTTCGTGGAGAGACGTTGCCACTCATTTTGAGGGCTCATTTCCTTGTATGAAAAGTAAACAACGTCCATTTAAATCATTTCCAGTTACTAAAATGAATGAAGCGGCCAAGTACGCTATCGAGACACCGAGGCTCGGAGACGTAGTCCACACTGGACGAACTCCGTTATTAAACATCTTGTGTATTATTGTGTGATTGTTGACATGTTTTCCTCTTGATTATATCTACATGTGTGTTCATTAATGCTTTGATAAAATGCATTAATTCTAACACATCAGCCAAAGCAAAAGGTCATGGTTAAAAGGGTAGCAAAATTTACCTAGATCACTCCTATAGTTTCATTGCCACCTAGTCCAGGAAACATGGCCAACTAGCCTAGGATACCATGGATTTATCCTAGAGAAATGAATTTAGCGAGACATTTACATGATCTATCAAATCATCCTAATAATTTTCTACCCAAGTATGATCTAGATGCTAAAGAAACTCTACAGAATCATGTACGTAAGTTTATGTTAGCTGTTAATTTAATGGGTGTTTAACAAAAAGATGTTGTGTGTAGAATTTTCCCACTTACATTTGAGGGAAAATATTCTAATGGTATTTCACACTTTCCCAAGGTTCAGTAACTATCTAAATGACTTTTAAAACACATTTCTTAAATTGTTTTGGTGAAGATAAAACACTAGCTACTTTAGTTTTATAATGATCTAGAATTAAAATGAATCCCAAAGAAAAGATAAAAGATTTCAACCAAAATTTTTTGCCACAATTAAACAAAATAGACGAAGACTCAAGACCAAAAACCAATGTATTATTAGAATTTTATACCATGGCTCTTCGACCATCAATTTCGATATTTGTAAAAATAGCGAGGAAAAGTGATTTAGCTTATACTTTCAAAAAAAATTTGACGACATAAAAATAAATGTTTACTCTTGCTAGAATCATGATTTTAAATATGTGTTCTTCTTTATTGGTCCACAAATAGATGTCCCAATATTCCTTTATTCTCTCTTACTATCCATTCTCTTGGTATTTAGTGTTATTTATTTATCTATATAAATATACAAAATAAATACATCAAATAGTTAATATATAATAATGTTCGAAAATGAAAATTCAAACAAAATTATTTACAACAATCATGATTAAAACAAATAGATATCAATGATTCATCCCTTAAAAAAAAATTAAATCAATTTAATCCCCAAAAAATAGGATCTAAATTCTTCAATTTGCATGAAAAATACATGGTTGGTTTGGGAGGTGACTTGTTGTTTGTGTAGTTGTGGTGGTTTATACCATATTGGTCACCTGAAGTGGAAATACATAATTTAAAATAACCTCTCAAGATAATATATTTTGTATGCGGTTACGACAAAAAATGTAGCTAATGACATACTTAGCATTATTTTGGCATTAACCATATACTTGATCTACACATAAGACATGTGACCTCATCTTCCACATCAACACCGACACGTCATTAATGACAAGTAAGGTTTTTTAAGTGTTACATAGGCTTGAACCTATGACTTAGTTGATAACTTGGAAACTAACATAACATCATCATATCAACATCCATATGCATCAAAAGTGTTCAGATATCTGAGTATTCAGATAACTAAAATAAGTCACCAAATGCTTGAATTTGGAATTGGATGTAGATTCAAAATGGCTAGTATTTGGAATCCAATATGTCACACAAGTGCACATGGGTAATCCTTCTACATTTGGATGCACATATGGTATCTGGAATCCAATACCTTACAAATTTTTGAACAATGTATGTGTCCTAGATCTAGATATACTTTAAAGTTTCAAAAAATCCTATATACGAACATCGAATATTTCTAAATGAGTTGTTATAAGTTAGTTTCCAGATAAGGATATAGTTGATTTATGGAAGACAATCTAGGCATATAAGCATATGGAGGATTTCAATAAGAGTTCTACATGGTTTTCTTTGAATCTAGATAAAATATCAATTAATGACACATCATTAGTACATATCACTAGTCATATCGGCAAAATTTGGTAAACAAGTACCAAATGGAATGACACATTAGAATTTGACATGTCATCAGTTCTGCACTCAACCTTGGAAAGAAAAATAACATAATACCAAGTGTAATAATAATTAAAGGAAAAAGTTAAAAATTGACATCCAGTATCTAGGCATCTGCAAGGGTTAACATAAAATTGTCAAGTTCCATCCATATTTGGATATAACTAATAACATCTGGCCTTTAGATGGACTCAAGAAAATTTTTCTTAAGATGCATTTGGATCTAAAAAATAACATTAAACACCCATCCCACTTGAATAGTAACAAACTTAGTTTGATCCAAATTCAAATTACCAACATATGGGCATCTAACATTCAACACTACTATCCCAATAAACCATGAGTTAGGTTCAGGTTTAAAAAGGGATATTTCCTTGAATTTTCATATTCTGCACAATGAATCAAATATTAAATGGATAATTAAGTTTTAAGTAAAAATCACGAAACAAATTAAAATAAAATTTGTATAAAACTTACAAAATGAGTACAAAAATATAGAAAACATAGAGAAGTTATAAGTGTCCCATTTTTTTATGAAGAATTCATATCATAATGGGGGGGTTTTGTACATGCTGCAATAGGACCATAGAACTTAGAAACTAGCTTCTTGATAACTTTATCTTTGAGTGAGATATGCTTGTAAGGTTGCGGGTGAATTTACTCTTGATTCTGTTTAACGAATAAATAGTTGGATTTATGCCATTATCTTCTTGTTGTTTTATTTGATTTTTCACCATACCCAAGTTTTCCTTAACGATACTGATAATGGCTTCACTAGTGTGAATCATTTTGTCTATTACATGAACTGTGGAGGTTCCTAGTACATATGATGCCATTGAATACCAAGTTCAAGTGGTGTCATTTTTATAGCTCCATGATAAGTAGATTTGTACCACCATCAAACAAGGGGAAGATATTATTCCCATTGATGAGGTTTTTTAGAAGAAAATAATTTCAAATAGGTTTCTAAGAACTTGTTGACCACTTCTATTTGGTAATTAATTTGAGGGTGATATGTAATATTCATATTCAAATGTGTACCTTGAAGTAAAGAGTGAAAGGATGAGCTAGGGTACAAAAATGATTAGCTTTTTAAAGAAGCTCAATCACCACCATGATGACTAATTTGTTGCTCTCTTTTGGGAGTCCACAATAAAATACATTCAAATGTATATCTATATTTGTGTTAGGATTGATATAGGTTACAATGCCACTTATATATTTACCATCTATCATTTTTTTCTTTTGAAAGCATCATAGGATGCTATGGAATCCTATATATCTATTTCCATGTATTCTTAAAAGAATGATTACTTAGTTCTTCATAGTTTTATGAAAGTTAGAGTGATCTAATGATTGGTGATTAATGTATCTCCTTTAAGATTCATTGTTTTAGGGTTGAATCTTTTGATGGGAAAATGAACCAACTAAACCATAATGCATCTCATTTATATGTATAAATTTTAGGTGGGTTTGAATATATCTGATGTTATTGGATGAGCCTCCTTAAAGTAATACTCATTAGAAATTCAATGTTAGTAAATATAATGTTATGGGTGATCATTTATCCAAACAATTTGACAAGGATGGGCAAACCTTTTCTTATCATGTTATATATATATATATATATATATATATATATATATATATATATATAACATAATCATGCCCCAAAATCCTATGTCACTTTAGTGAAAGAAACCATTATTTGAGGAAGTACTTTAGGCTGTGATGTTTAGTCTTGATCTAAAAATCATTCCCTATGAGATATAGCTACCAAGTCTCCACTGCATGAAGGCTAACCACCATTTCCCTCTCATATGTGTATTTTCCCAAACTACAACCACATAATTACTTACTGGTGAATACCAAGGGGAATCATTCTTGCATGCATACTCCTCCTGTACGTCTGCCTGAGGCATCACATTCTAAGACAAAAGTATTACTAAAGTTTGGAACAATTAATACTGGAGTAGTGCACATGCATCCTTTAAAGAAACAAAATCTTGTGTTTCTTCCTCACTCCAAACAAAGGGATTCATTTTAAGGAGTGAAGTTAGGGGAGCTAAAAATTTTCCATAAATTTTCAAAAATTTATTGCAGTAGCCTATAATTCCTAAGAATCCCCTAAATATTTTCATTCTTTTAGGATGGGTCCAATCTTTCATAGCCACCACTTTTTTGGGATCAACTCATACTCCCTCATGACTTACTATTCAACCTTATGAGCCCAAAAATCACCTTTGGAGTACTTCATGAATAATTGGTTGTCTCTCAAGAGTCAGAATGATTTATCAACATGATTTAATTACAATGCTTTAATGTAGATCAAGATATCGTCAAAGAAGACCAACATAAAATTTCATAGGAATGGTTTCAAAATATTGTTCATGAGGCTCTGGAAGGTGGATGGAGTAGTACAAGGACTGAAAAGCATCATTAGAAACACATAATTACATTTATGTGTTTTAAAGGTAGTCTTAGGGATATTTTAATCTTTAATATTGGTTTGGTGATGTCCTGAATCTACATCAATCTTAGTGATTTTTTTTCCCATGAAGTTTATCTAGGAGATCATCAATAACTAGGACGAGAAAATCTTCATTTATCACCAACTTATTGAGAGACCTCAAATTAAGAAAGATCCATCGAGTTTCTTATTTAACTCCATGACTACTAGTGATGGTTAAAGGCTTTTATTAGGACATATGACCTCCACCTCCAATAGTTCTTGAATGATATTTTTCCATTTCATTATTTTGTGAAAAAGGGTGTCAATAAGAATGTTAATTTGGTATTTGAATTCTTGTAATTAAGGGAATTCCATGGCCATTCTCTCCTTGATAATATTGTAAATTCTTTGGAATATAAAAGAAATGATGAGTTTTTTCAAGGAAAATTTTCAAATATAGGTGGATTTCTTGTGCCAAATTATCCATAACCTATATGAAATTAAATTGGAAAATAATACTAGATTAGTCTTTCTTTAATAGCTTATTTATAGGATGAGATATGACTATTTTAGTGGAGCCCACTGAAAGCCCTTAAAGGGTGTGCACATGACCCTATTGAGAGAAACTCATATAGTGTTCTTTGAATTCCATGGTGACTGATCCCAAAGTGTGTAGAAATTTCACCCCAATATTATAACACAAACACTTAAGGTGAAAAATATATGGATTTGGAGCCAATAATATCCCATCAAGAGTATTTTTTTTACATCTACTCCTTCATGTCATCATACTTTTGCTAGAATATCCTCCTTGAGGCCACTAATAAAACATTATTTATATAAATAATCCATTAAGTTCTTTGTATGCATGGAAAATTGCTTAGAGGCTTCCATAAAGTAGGTGATTGAAACTATTTGGTGTAACCTGGTAAGCTACCCCAAATAGTGAGTATCTATCTCAAAATGTAAATGGATGGTTTTAAAAAATTGACTCCAAGTGATGTAGCCTACATAGGATTTTGTATGTCATTTTCACCATTTTCATCAATTTGGATATAAATACAAGAGCCCATCCTTAAGCTTCATCATTCCATTAGTAACGCCTTGGAGGGAGAAGTAAATTTCCATCTGGGTGATCCATCTTGATGGGTAAGAACCATTAAAATTGTTCAAGTACACCTTAGGAGAATTGTGCCATATGTTATTATCCATTAGTATATTTCTTTGTGGACTTGTAGATGGTTGTGTGTGGCTACATAGTCGCATGTTAGAATTTTCTTATTGGTGTGGCTCAATGTGTTACGTAGTCTAGTGGTGTTCCTCTGGTATTCCTTGAAATAGCATACTTGATAACTTCTCATTCAACATATTGCAAGCTTGGGTAGGTTTTGTTGATTTTGTTGCTCCAACTTCAAATCCAACTTTTGAAACTAGTTTTCTAGGTTGTTCAACCTATCAGAGGTATAGTAGTTGGTCTCATTGTTTGGGGAGGCTCTAAGAAGCGGTTTATAGGTACCCACCATGAGTATGATCATCGAGAAAGGTCACTAAGTCTTGAGGAAAAGGCAATGATAGGCGCTATAGCTCTCTAATATACATGCAAGTTCCAATATTTGTGCTCATCTCAATATCTTAGGGCGCTAACTATGGAGGCTCAACTATGCCCTTATTTTTCCTATATGACTACTAAGATACGAGAGAGTGATCTCTCCAAGAATTATTCTCAGTTTTCTATAGAAAACAAGATAACCAATTAGTTTATTAAATAAAGTTTAAAGTATACCTAGGGTAATTCCTATATACCTAAAAGTATGCGGAGGTGATATTCTATATACGTGTACTATTTGATGTAGTACTAATTGAAGGTGTACCAATAAGGATTACAAGTGTTTCCAAAAATGTGATTCCACTTGTGTTTCCTACATTTCTTCTTCCTTGACCATAGTTTTACCCACTAAAAGACAAATTATTGTGTTATTTAAAGATGCCGAAATATGTCTCTAAGAAATTTAAAAAATTAGGAGCTTGTTGACCCAAGAAAAAAATCTCTTAAAGTCACTAGAAAATAACTTCTTCAAGGTAGGGTTTGACGCAAAAAATGTAAAATGATCTCAACTTCTACTCCCATTTGGATGTTTTTTTTAGAATTTGGGTAATTTTTTTAGAATAATTTAGATCTTGGGTTGGATTCTCCAATTTTTTCATAGAATTTTTTATAAATTGATATGAGTATGGCCAACCTATTTTTTTCTATCAAAAGCTAGAAAAAAAATATTTTTTTCCCCATATTGTGCCAAAAATTCACCCATTTCCTACCCAAAAAAGAGATATGATACCACTTGCAGTGTAATTAACCCCAGACTTCAAAATAAATCATATAAAATGTAGCACAAAATCCAAGAATACAAGATAAAACAAATAAACTCTAAGAAAAATATCTCGATAATAAAAAATAGAGATTTATGTTCACTTTAAGGGAACAACCTCTACACTGCATAACCTTCTACTCTCTACATATATATTCATAAGAATCTTAACTAACCATGATACCACTTATAATGAGGGCCTACTAAATAATTTGGGTCTTATTAATAAATAGGACTCCTTTTCCAATGAGTGACTATTAACAAGCTACTAAGTGGACGTCATATAGTGATAGTGGCATCAAACATTAATAAAGCATCCTAAGTAACGGGGTTAGGTTAGGACCCTAATATATCACCTCTACCTACAAACTAGACAATATGGAGATGTTCCCAATGCACCTTTCAATGTCACTCAATCAAACCATAAAGCATTGGTTAAAGTATTGTGCTAGTTCTTTTGGTTTTGAACTACTACCTTTCTAAGAATGCGAATCAAATTCTTGTTTGTAGATTCAACCACAAGTACCTAATTACAACCTAAAAAACTATCAAGTATTGAAAACATTTCAATTCATGAGACAAGTTGTAGAATCTAATCCATGGGTGCAATGGGGTAGTTGTCCACTTTAGAAGCATTGATTAAATTTTATAAGTCAACACATAATGAATTTCACCGTATTTTTCTTCTTCTCACTAGAACTAAGTTTGCAATCTAGGCAAAATGTTGAAGTTGAAAAATTATTTTAGCATCAAACAATTTTTTTAATTGTTTCTACACTTGGATCTCCAGAGAAGGATGATTTTTTTTAGTTTTTGTTCAAAAGTTTTCATAGGAGAATTGTGCCATATATTATTATCGATTAGTATATTTCTTTGGGGACTTGTAGATGGTTGTGTGTGGCTACATAGTCCCAAGTTAGAAGTTTCTTCTTGGTGTGGTTCAATGTGCTATGTAGTTTGGTGGTGTTCCTCTGGTATGCCTTGAACTAGCATACTTGATAACTTCACATTCAACATATTTCAAGGTTGGGTAGGTTTTGCTGATTTTGTTGCTCCAACTTCTCATCCAACTTCTTATCCAACTTTTGAAACTAATTTTCCAGGTTGTTCAACCTATTAGAGGTAGATTATTTGGTCTCATTGTTTGGAGAGTCACTATGAAGTGGTTTATAGGTACCCACCATGATTATTCTCATCGAGAAAGGTCACCAAGTCTTGAGGAAAAGGCAATGTTAGGTGTTATAACTCTCTAACATACATGTAAGTTCCAACTATGCCATTAGTTACTATATGACTACTAAGGTACTAGAGAGTGATCTCTCCAAGCATTATTCTCAGTTTACTGTAAAAAAATATCACCAATTAGTTTATTAAAGAATGTTTCAAGTATACCTAGGGTACTTCCTATATACCTAAAAGTATGTGGAGGTGATATTATGTATACATGTATTATTTGATGTAGTACTAATAGAAGGTGTACCAATAAGGATTACAAGGGTTTCCAACAATGTGATTCCACTTTTGTTTCCTACATTTCTTCTTCCTTGACCATAGTTTTACCCACTAAATGACAAATTATTAAGTTATTTAAAGATGCCGAAATATGTCTCTAAGAAATTTCAAAAATCAGGAACTTGTTGACCCAAGAAAAAATCTCTTAAAGTCACTAGAAAATAACTTGTTCAAGGTAGGGTTTGAGGCCAAAAATGTAAAATGATCTCAAATTCTACTCCCATTTGGATGTTTTTTTAAGAATTTGGGTATTTTTTTTAGAAGAATTTAGATCTTGGGTTAGATTCTCCAATTTTTTCATAGAAATTTTTAGAAATAGATATGAATATTGCCAACCTATTTTTTCTTTCAAAACCCAGAAAAAATATTGTTTCCCCATATTGTGCCAAAAATTCACCCATTTCCTACCCAAAAAACAAATATGGTACCACTTGCAGTGTAATTAACCCAAGACTTCAAAATAAATGACATAAAATGTAGCACAAAATCCAAGAATACAAGAGGAAACAAATAAAATCTTCGAAAAATATCTTGATAATAAAAAAATAGAGAGCTATGTTCACTTTAAGGGAACAAACTCCACAATGCATAACCTTCTACTCTCTACATATATATTCATAAGAATCTTAACTAACCATGGCACCACTTATAATTAGGGCCTACTAAATAATTTGGGTCTTATTAATAAAGAGGACCAATTTTCCAGTGAGTGACTATTAACAAGCTATTTAGTGGACCTCATATATGGATAGTGGCATCATACATTAATAAAGCATCCTAAGTAACGGGGTTAGGGTAGGACCCTAATAGACCACCTCTACCCACAAACTAGATAATATGGAGATGTTCCTAGTGCACCTTTCAATGTCACTCAATCAAACCATAAAGCATTGGTTAAAGTGTTGTGCTAGTTATTTTGGTTTTGAACTACTACCTTTCTAAGAATGTGAATCAAATTATTGTTTTTAGATTCAACCACAAGTACCTAATTACACCCTAAAAAACTATCAAGTATTGAAAACATTTCAATTCTTGAGACAAGTTGTAGAATCTAATCCATGGGTGCAATGGGATAGTTGTCCACTTTAGAAGCATTGTTTAAATTTTATAAATCAACACATAATGAATTTCACCTTATTTTTCTTCTTCGCACTAGAACTAAGTTTGTAATCTAGGAAAAATATTGAAGTTCAAAAATGTTTTTTTTTTTTTTTTGTAAAGTTCCAGCTATTATATTAGTGTAAAAAAATAAATTACCTACTAGGTGACAAGAGAAATCAGGTAAGCCGACGACGGTCATCCCCTGACACATTCAAAATCAGAGTTTGATTGGAAATGGTGGGCTGCCCAACAAAGGGAAACCAACCCACCCATCTCAGCATGTTCACATAACTAAATACCAAACAAAAATATATGCAATCATGTTTAACAGAGAAAAAAAAATATACTTGAGATCCACAAACACCTGAAAACATAAAAACTAGGGAGGTAATTCTTCCATAATCCAATAGGCATAGGGGCTGGAAGGAGTGCACCCGGGGTCCTTAGGTTCGTCCATGTAACTAGCCACCTGCTCAGCATGCATACTGTCAATACTTTCCATAGGGTCCATTTTGTTGCCTCAGGGAGCGCCATCACTTGCAAACATCGTTGCCACCCTCAACAATTGGCCTACATGCAGAGGAGGAGGAGGAGCCTACATCTCCCCCACCTTTATGGAACCTGTTAACTTGAGCTCTTGGCCCCAATCTGGTTATCCTGAGCTTGGGCCTCACATGCACCATAGGAATCAGAGTTTTGATGGCAGTGAAAGGTAGAGGGTGGAATATATTCACTGCCTGCTTCCCTCCCACCTAGAAACTAAGCTCAAGGTCATAAAATATAAGTTCCATGGCCTCATGAGCCTTTTCCAATGCATGATTACATTGGATGATTTAGTGATTTAGCCAGTCTGCTGAGATTTGACGGCGAGCCAGTGAGGTGGTGAAAAAATTCTTCATAAGCCAATAGTGCCTTGCCATGGGAGTTCGAGACCCCTTAGTACCATCCAAGGCTTCAGACTCTAGCGCATCAACTTGGAAACGAATGTACACAGGGATTTCGGGAGTATAGCCATGAGCTTCATGCTTCTCAGGCTCGTCATCATCAGGGACCTACACCCCCAAGCAACCCCCATGCATGCATATCATTTTGTGCCTCGGCATGAGGGCTAGTTAGATGCAGGAAATAAACTAGAGCATTCTTCTCCTCCAAACCTTAATGAGGGATTCCCTGCTATGAATTCTCACCACGACGCTCAACACAATGGAATGAATTCATGACTGAAGGTGACTTGAAGGTTAAGCCTTATGAGGAGGGAAGCTTCTGAGGTGTGCTTCCCCTCGAAGTTGACCTCATCCATGTACTATACATGACGCCTCTCCTGCAAATCCATGGCTCTAAACATTCCCATCAACCCGTCGAAGATTTTTCATCCTGAGAAGGTATCCATCACACGCTGCTGCATTAAGATAGGGGGGGGGGGGGTTATATGAGGTAAGTGGCTCCCTTATGGGAGCCATCTGTCCTCTCACATGCACTTTCTCGTCCCTTCTGATACCCGCATCCGAGGTTCAAAAATGATTTTAGCATCAAACAAATTTTTTAATTGTTTCTACATTTGGGGCTCTAAAGAAGGATGATTTTTTTATAGTTTTTGTTCAAAATATTTTATAGTTTTGTTAATGGTAAGAACCATTAAAATTTTTCAAGTCCACCTTAGGAGAATTGTGCCATATATGTTATTATCTATTAGTATATTTATTTGGGGACTTGTAGATGGTTGTGTGTGGCTACATAATCTCACATTAGAAGTTTCTTCTTGGTGTGGTTCAATGTGCAATCTAGTTTGGTGGTGTTCCTATAGTATGCCTTGAACTAGCATACTTGATAACTTCTCATTCAACATATTTCAAGGTTGGGTAGGTTTTTCTGATTTTTGTTGCTCCAACTTCTCATCCAACTTCTTATCCAACTTTTGAAACTAGTTTTCCAGACTGTTCAACCTATTAGAGGTAGAGCAGTTGGTCTCATTATTTGGGGAGGTACTATGAAGTGGTTTATAGGTACCCAACATGAGTATTCTCATCGAGAAAGGTCACCAACTCATGAGGAAAAGGCCATGTTAGGTGTTATTTCTCGTTAATATACATGCAAGTTCCAATATTTGTACTCATCTCAATATCTTACGACACTAACTATGGAGGCTCAACTATGCCCTTAGTTGTACTATATGACTACTGAGGTACAAGAGGGTGATCTCTCCAAGCATTATTCTTAGTTTACTATAGAAAACTAGATCACCAATTAGTTTATTAAATAATGTTTCAAGTATACCTAGGGTACTTCCTATATACCTAAGAGTATGTGGAGGTGATATTTTGTATACATGTACTATTTGATGTAGTACAAATTGAAGATGTACCGATTAATATTACAAGGGTTTCCAACAATGTGATTCCACTTGTGTTTCCTACATTTATTCTTTCTTGACCATAGTTTTACCCACTAAATAACAAATTATTGTGTTATTTAAAAATGCCCAAAATATGTCTCTAAGAAATTTTAAAAATTAGGAGCTTGTTGACCCAAGAAAAAATCTCTTAAAGTCACTAGAAAATAACTTGTTCAAGGTAGGGTTTGGGGTCAAAAATGTAAAATGATCTCAACTTCTACTCCCATTTATATTTTTTTTTTAGAATTTGGGTATTTTTTTTTAGAAGAATTTAGATCTTGAGTTGGATTCTCCATTTTTTTCATAGAAATTTTTAGAAATCGATATGAATATTTCCAACCTATTTTTTCTATCAAAAGCTAGAAAAAATATTTTTTCCCCATATTGTGCCAAAAATTCACCCATTTCCTACCCAAAAAAGAGATATGATACCACTTGCAATGTAATTAACCCAAGACTTCACAATAAATCACATAAATTGTAGCACAAAATCCAAGAATACAAGATAAAAAATAGAGATCTATGTTCACTTTAAGGGAACAACCTCCACACTACATAACCTTCTACTCTCTACATATATATTCATAAAAATCTTAACTAACCATGGTACCACCTATAATGAGGGCCTACTAAATAATTTGGGTCTTATTAATAAAGAGGATTCCTTTTCCAATGAGTGACTATTAACAAGCTATTTAGTGGACCTCATATAGGGATAGTGGCATCATGCATTACTAAAGCATCCTAAGTAACGGGGTTAGGGTAGGACCCTAATAGATTGCCTCTACCTACAAACTAGACAATATGGAGATTTTCCCAATGCACCTTTCAATGTCACTTAACTAAACCATAAAGCATTGGTTAAAGTAGTGTGCTAGTTCTTTTGGTTTTGAACTAATACCTTTCTAAGAATGCGAATCAAATTCTTGTTTGTAGATTCAACAACAAGTACCTAATTACACCCTAAAAAACTATCAAGTGTTGAAAACATTTAAATTCCCAAGACAAGTTGTAGAATCTAATCCATGGGTGCAATGGGGTAGTTTTCCACTTTAGAAGCATTGCTTAAATTTTATAAATCAATAGATAAATGAATTTCACCTTATTTTTCTTCTTCTCACTAGAAATAAGTTTGAAATCTAGGCAAAATGTTGAAGTTGGAAAATGATTTTAGCATCAAACAAATTTTTTAATTGTTTCTACACCTGGGGCTCCAAAGAAGGGTGATTTTTTTATAGTTTTTGTTAAAAATATTTTATAGTTTTGTTAATGTTAAGAACCATTAAACTTGTTCAAGTCCACCTTAGGATAATTGTGCCATATGTTATTATCCATTAGTATATTTCTTTGGGGACTTGTAGATGGTGTTGTGTGGCTACATAGTCTCAAGTTAGAAGTTTCTTCTTGGTGTGGTTCAATGTGCAATGTGGTTTGGTGGTGTTCCTATAGTATGCCTTGAACTAGCATACTTGATAACTTGTCATTCAACATATTTCAAGGTTGGGTAGGTTTTGTTGATTTTGTTGCTCCAACTTTTCATCCAACTTCTTATCCAACTTTTTAACTAGTTTTCCAGGTTGTTCAACCTATTAGAGGTAGATTAGTTGGTCTCATTGTTTGGGGAGGCATTATGAAGTGGTTTATAGGTACACACCATGAGTATGCTCATCAAGAAAAGTCACCAAGTCTTGAGGAAAATGCATTGTTAGGTGCTATAGCTCTCTAATATATTGTTGGAATATATTATATTCCCTGGAAGGTAATAATGTCTTTGTATTATGTCTAAAGTTGAATACAATCTTATGTAAAAGAGTAACACATTATATCCCATATTCATTATTGCATAGTATACTCTTGTACCCATTCATTATATAAAGAGGTGTTATTTTGGAGAATTATATTATCCCACATTCAATATATGAGAGTAATTCCTCCACATCTCTGGGTATATAATAGGGTTAAGGGAGCCTTTTTGATATATATCACAGCTCATCTTGTCTGCATACTGTTATTTGTATCGGATTATTTGTAGTTTCTCTCTTTGTAAGGTTGCAGGAGATTTCTAGAGATAATAGAAGAAAACCTTCCCATGGATGTAGCCCAATTGGGTGAAACACATATATATGTTGTATTATTTTTCCTTGTTCTCTTTCTATTCTTATGTATATGTTGATATGTTGTTGGTTTCTTAGATAGATAGCTAGTTTAGTAGATCTAATATTCTCACATGGTATCAGAGCCATGGTTACTATGATCTAACATCTTCTTTGAATTTAAACATCAATGTGTATCTTCATTTGTTATTATCTGGGCACTCCTCTTTTTATAGATTTTCTTTCTATCTGGTAGCCATTAGGCTTCTCTTCAGATCTAGACATGATTCTACATATTTGAGAATTTTTTTCTCATAACCCTAACTTTGTTGTGTAGTTTTTTTTGCAAATTTTTTTTTCCAAGGGGCTCTTTATTGTTTTTATATAAGATCTATGCGTTTTTTAGATTTTCAAGGGGTTCTTGATCTTTTTCTATAATATCTATATTATTTTCGAATCCTCCTCAAGGAGATATATCTTCCGATTGTAATATTTAGTTACGATAGTTTTTTATTTTTTTACAAGGTGGAAGATTAGTGGATTGAGGGTTCAGATCAGAATTCTGGCCTCATAGATGGATGCAGAGTGGCTGCGCCATTTCCGAAAAATGGTTATAATAATCATTTGAAACATTATTGAGTGTTTTTTGTGTTTTTCCACCTGACGTTTTTGTCAGATATGTTACCTTCTGTGTAGAATTTCCCAGAAAAGAGTAGATATTTGGGTTCCCCTCACCAAGCTACCCATTTGAAAAATAAATCAACTCAAACAAAGTCCCAAAAGCAAAGTTATCGTTGATTTAAGATTGGTAGATTTTTATTTATTTATTTATTATTATTATTTTAATTTTTAATTTTAATTTTTATTTTTATTTCCTATCCACTTTTTCTCTTGTCATTTCTTGCATTTGGGTTTATATTTATTGCCAAATTTATATCATTATGACTTCAGAAGTAGCTTTTGTTCCTGAACTTATCAGCTCTAACTATCTTGCATGGAAAAGGAAAATGATTGATGTTCTCATGAGTAAGAATATATGGAGGTTGGTTAATGGTGAACACAAGAAACCTACAAATGCTCAAGCCTTGATTAAATGGGAAGAAACATTTTATCAAGCAAGAGGTCTCATTAGTCAAACGGTTTCTGATAGACTGTGGTAAAGTTTACAAGAAGACATACACTACTCTTATCATTCTTGTAGAACAAAAATTGTCATCTTGTTTTGACATGTTCATCCAAACTAGGAATAGGGCTCTTGAATTGTCTCAATGTACCACAAAACCTACTTTTGATGATTTATGTAAAGGGTTGATAGATGAGCAAGAAAGGTTGACTGCTTCAGGACAAGTCTCACTTAATAAAGCTCTTATGGCACATAATAAAAATCCTAAGAAAAGTTTTGATAATGCCAAAGGTTCTTGTTCACACACTGCTAATCATACTAATAATAATTGTCATGCTTCTCATGCACATCTTGAAACTAGTAAGAAAAAAAAGGTGTATGATCCTTGTTAGCATTGTGGTAAAACTAACCATCCTGAAAAGATTTGCTTTAAAGCGAAACATTTAAACAAGAAAAATTCTAATAAATATCAAGTAGTTTTATGTGCATCTATTGTTTCATCTAATAATTATTCTTCTAATGTAGAATGTATAATGGATTATGGCACTTCTAAGCATATGACTGGTAATTCTTCTTTATTTACATTTTATGACACTAATATGTACTCATCTCAGAAATTTTCTATTGGTGATGGTAAACAACTTTCCATAATTGGTTTTGGTAATATTAATGTTGCTAATGGTCAATTGGAATATGTTTTTCATGTTCAAAACATGCCCATCAACGTACTTTCTATTTATCGTGCATGTCAGAAAGGTTTTAAATTTGAAGCTTGTCCCGATAAATATGTTCTTAAAGATATCAACCAAAATTACAAAGTAGTTTCTTCTGGCCATGTTGAACATACAACCGGTTTATATAAATTTGTAGGTTTTAATTCGACTAAGATACAAACATTTTATTCCTATGTTGCTCATGTTGATGAACTAAGTAAATTATGGCATGAAAGATTGTGTCACTTGAATTATGGTAAAATGAAAATACTAACTAAAATGGTTCATGGTTTGCCTAATATTTCTTCTACTATTGGTGTTTGTGAAGGATGTGTTCTTGGTAAACATCATAGGGAAATGTTTGACAAAGGTAAATTCTGGCGTGCTAAAGAACCTTTGAAATTAATTCATAGTGATATTTGTGGTCCTCTTGAAGTTCCTTCAATATCCCATGCAGTTTATTTTCTTACCTTTATTGATGACTTTAGTAGAAAATATTGAGTTTATTTTGTGAAAAATAAAAGTGAAACATTTGTAAAATTTCAATAATTTAAATCCATGGTTGAAAATTCATTTGGTAAGAATATTAAAACTTTGCAATCTGATAATGGGGGGGGGGAGGGGGGGGGGAATTTGTTAAGAAATAATATGATGCATATTTATCTAAGAATGGTATTCAACATCAAAATATTGTTCCTTACACACCTCAACAAAATGGTTTTAAGTGTTGTATATATGATCCAAATCTGTATGTTAAGAACTTTGGTGATAATTTCCTAATTATTGTTTTATATGTGGATGATTTAATTATCACTGGAAGCCAGCTTGTATTAATTCAAGATATGAAAATTTCTCTTCATAAGCAATTTGAGATGACAGATCTCGGTACATTGCACTATTTATTGGGTCTTCAGATCTGGCATAAGGTCGATGGTATTTTTCTCTCTTAGCCTAAGTATGCGACAGATCTATTGTCTCGTTTCCATATGAGTAATTGTAAACCTGCTCCTACACCATCTAAATCTAGTGTAAAGTTAACTATTGATTGTACCACTCCACTGGTTGATGCTACTCTTTATCGTCAGCTCATTGGAATTTTAAGATATTTAACTCACAGTAGACCAGATCTCTCTTTTACCATCAGCACATCGTCAATATGATTTCTCGGTTCATGCAGCAACCTCGTGAAATTCATTGGCAGGAAGCCAGGAGAATTCTGTGATATTTATAGGGTACATTGCATTATGGTGTATTTTATTCGAGAAATGATACAATTTTACTCTCCGGTTATACAGATTCTAATTGGATAGGTGACAGTTGTGATCAACGATCAACTACTAGTTACATATTTCAACTTGGTTAAGGTTCGATCTCTTTGTACAGCAAGAAGTTGAAGATTTTTTCTTTATCTTCATGTGAAGAAAAGTATAGAGCAGCTAAAGAAGACATTTGGTTATGGCATGTTCTTACTGAGCTTGGTCTGGTTCCAAAATCATCCACCATGTTGAAATGTGACAATCAGGGTGAAATTTAGCTTGCTTACAATCTAGTATATCACTCCAAAATGAAGCATCTCGACCTTGATGATAATTATATTCGAGGTCTTGTCACCGATGGTATTATTTCTCTCGAGTATTGTCCTACCGAGCAGCATGCATTCAATATCTTCACCAAATCCTTGACAGAAGTGAAGTATGTGTATCTTCGTTCTTTTCTTGGGATGAGGGAAGTTGTCATCAAGGGGGACTAGTAATGACTTCTTCCTTCCTTAGTGTTAGGATGGACCCTTCTCCCAGCCATTATTAGGGGGGAGTGTTGGAATATATTATATTCCTTGGAAGGCAATAATGTCTTTGTATTATGTCGAAAGTTGAATACAATCGTATGTTAAAGAGTAACACATTATAACACATATGCATTACGACATTGTATACTCTTGTACCCATTTATTATATAAAGAGGTGTTATTTGGAGAATTATACTATCCCACATTCAATATGTTGTTGTTCCTAGAGATAGCCTTGAGTTGTGAAAGACTAGTGCCTAGGACATCTTAATATAGCAAGGAGCGTATGGTATAACAGGGGGAGTTATCAACAAAAGGCTCTCATGCTATCTCCTGAAAACAAGAAATATTAATTTGAATGGAACCAAAACCTTCCAAAAACTAGATACAAGGAGAGCAACACTGCAAAGGCAAGGTGCAAAACTCCAATATAAAAGCATCAGACAATTCAGAGGCAGCTTACTGTAAAGAGGGCTGATTCAAAAATACCTCACAGAAATAAATTATCAGACGGTGTTTGCTGTGTATGAAAGATTGAGAGAATACTATTTGTCATTGAGATGATATCCAGATACACAATATCACCATGTAATGGGCTTACCAATTTAAGAATCGATACATGACAATAGCGTTTTAAAAATAACCTCCCAGAGAAACTAATATAGCAGAAATATGGTTGAAGTGAAAAGTGAAACAGTATATCATTCCTGAGCCATATTTAAAGCGCTTGACTTATTCGAGCATGGGTATCAACTAGGATAAATCGATACCAAAAGCTAGTGAGCCACTCGCATTCCAGAAACATGATACAAGAAAGGTGGATGAAACAAAATGAACAATTAAATTAGCACATATAAGAGAAAGTTACACACTGTGGGACACCAAAGACCAGAATCCTCTTTAAAGACGGAACTCCTCCTCACTGAAACCCAACGGGATCTGTACATTCATATAAGATTTTTTTTTAAATGCATACAAAAATTCTCTTACCACATAATTTTCTGATAAAATCTGGAACCCCCCAAAATCTGTTCTTAGGAAGCTTTATAGAAGAAAAAGAAAACTAGTAAAGGAAGTCGATGATGAAAATTTAATTTGCCTCATTAAGACAGGATGGCGGAAACGTGCACGCCCATACTACTTGATGACTCTGTATTTTTGTATGTACTCCGTGGCCTGCTTTCTGAAATAAATGCACTGGGTGGAAGTCTCTTCAGGAACACGGTAGAGAAATAAAAACCAAATGGGCAGTCCGTCCTTCCCTGGAAAGAAAATTCTGCTGAAATGAAACCCTGAGGGTATTGTTTTCTGTGCATAGACCTTCTGAGTGATCTATGGGGTCTTCGATCTAGTATTCTGCCTTCAAATGGTTAGGTTAAGGCTCGAAAATCTTCAATTCCACGTCTTCAACTCTCTGCCTTTCACTGATACTCTTTGCCTGCAATATTAATGTCTCTGATCGCGAAATCTACGCTTTGAATGACTTTGGAGGGTTTGACAGAGTTTAAACCCACTTCTTTAATGGATTTCATGTCGTAACCGCTTCCCAGACCTTTCTCCATAATTCTAGCCTCTGAAAAATGGTCCTTTTCAGTGTTCTCTGCTACTGTAATTGAGACTGTGAATCATGGCGGTTTACCGCTACTCGTACCCTGCAAAACACGCAAAATCGTCAAGAAAACAAATGCATGGGAAGGTGGATGCAGTGGGGATAGTGAGGATGACAGCGTAGCATGGTGAAATGGTGGAACAATGCAGGTAGATGGCGAAAAAACACAATGGAATGGCGAGAAATGCTCTGGTGAAGGTTGGCGGAATGCAGAAAATTAAATACAAAACCTTAGAAATTGGCCTTAGAATGTAATATATATAAGGGATGGGCATGTGACGAACACACGTGGAATGGTGACATGGCAGAGGACACGTGTTGATGGCGGGCAGGCAAGCAATTTGGACCATCCGATTTCAGGGGGAGATCGACGGCTGAGGATGTGTCGGAGGGCAACGGATTGGCAGGCCAGGGCTACGGATACCTTGGGTTAAATTCTGCGCATCTTCGGGGTGCGATGACCGTTGGATGGAGAACCCCAGATCAGACGATTGATATGAATATCGCATCGGGTCAAATGCCGAACGATAACACGCGATGGGGGGGCGGTTTTGAAATAGTGACGGAGCCACGTGTCATGCGATGAGTGGAATCACTCCGAAATGGAAAATACTTCCTGCCCTCCAAAGGCGGTGTGATGGATACCACCGGTATTTGAACAGTTCTTTTGGGCGCGGGGACCGCAAGGGCAGATGAGCTGCTGACCGTTGATTTTCCGGTTGATCGGACGGTGAACAGGCGATCGGAGTGATAAACGGGTTGGGCCACAGGCGCGATGCTGATCAATGTAGGTCATCTAATCTGTACAGATTGATGGATAATACTGTGCCCGATATCCATCTGTGATAAGCACTCTCTGGGCTAGTGCTTGGTCTAGCGCCCAGGTCACGTGGAGAAAAAGACTGAGGGGGTTAGGGCCGAAAGGTGTTAGGCCTTAAATGTGTTAAAATGTGTGATTTCATCCCTTTTTATGCAATTTTGAGTTTAGAGGAGGGGAAGATAGTCAGAAAAAGGATTTTTTTAGGCCAAACAAAGGGGTTTAAAGGGGATTTCTTGTCATAATTTAACAGAATGATGATGTGATCAACATTGGCTCCACTTGGGGATGACACGTTCATCCCTGGGCATGTCGAGAACTTCACAGACCACCGGTTAATCTTCTATGTGGACCCTACTCTTCAGCACTTCTACTTTTCTTTTCATAATTCATCACGACACCCACATTATCCAAACAAGGATGAAAACAGGAAACTAATGTACAGTATAATACATCAGGCTATCTCTGCCTGAATCAGAACTGGAAGTAAGGTTTAAGGAACTGACCATTTACAGGGGTGTCAAGCAAGTCTCCCTGTAAATTCTCCAACCTGAAAGTGTTGTTACCCCCTTTTTCTATGATTTTAAAAGGGCCAAACCAGAGTGGGTCGAATCTACCATGTTTCCCCTTTTCAGCTCTCCAGATATCCCATCTGAGCACTAAATCACCAATTTGAAACTTCTTGTCCTTGGCATGTTGATCAAAAAGGTACTTCATCTTCTCTGGATATTCAGTTAGCCTTTGACTTACCTGGTTACGTGTTTCCTCTAACTCCACTAGCTGATTTATTCTCCTGGTCACATCATTGGGCTCTTCTTGACTTTCTTGCATGAAACAGGCTACTGGTAAGGCTAACTGTATAGGGAATATTGCCGCCCTCCCATATACTAATTCATATGGGGATTTCCTAGTGCTCTCTTGCTGGTAATTCTATTGGCCCATAGAGCGAATTTCAACTGGGAATCCCAATTTTTCTGATTTTCGTTGATAGCCTTCTTCAGTGCCCTCACCAGGGTTTTATTGGAAGATTCTGCCAAGCCATTTCCTTTTGGGTAATAGGCTGTAGAGTGACTTAGTGTAATGTTATACTGCTGGAATAAGCTCACAAACTTTACAGACTTGAAGGCCTGGGCGTTATCAGTAAATATTTTGGCAGGGCAGCCAAACCTGGATATGATGTTTTCTTCCATGAATTTTATTATCACAGTATCTGTTGTGTTCCTCGCAGCTATGGCTTCCACCCTTTTTTTTAAATAATCGGTGGCAGTTAATATCCACTTATGCTGACCACTCGATAGAGGATGTATTTCACCTATAAAGTCGATTCCCCATTGCCTAAATGGTTCGTCCACGTGAACAAGAATCATGGGCAGAGGTGCCAACTTCTGTCTTTCAGCAAATTTCTGACATTTCTCACAAGCTCTAACCTGGGTAAAAACATCTCCAAAGAGCTTGGGATAATAGAAACCAGCCTTTAGGATTTTGTGAGCAGTGGCCCTCCAACTGTAATGACCCCCGTAGATTCCTTCATGAAATTCGGCCATTATACTCTCTACCTCATCCTTTGTGCGACACAGGAGTAGAATGCCTGAGGGATCTCGCCAGTATAGCCGACCATTGGCGACTATGTACTTCTATGATCTCAACCTTAGCATTTTGTATTTAGCTTTATCAAAGCTTGGAGGGCAGCTGAGTGTGAGGAGATATTTGTACCACTGACTGGTGAGGTACTTTATATGTGTTTCCGGAGTAGTCATCTCTACTCCCTGTCATTCTTCTTTCTCCTCAGATTCCTCACTTGCTATTATGGACAAATTTATACCTAGAGCCTGATAGTTTGATTCGGATAAGATCTTGGCTAGCCCTTGTCCTTTGATCAATTTGGTAGGGCGAATGTCTAGCTCATACTCCTGTATTTTGGAAATCCACTTCCCCCTTTTTCCTTCACTATCCCCTTGGATAAGAATATATTTTACAGCTACTGTAGGCACAAATGCAGTGATATGGGACTGCAAGACATACATGCGGAATGCTTTAAGGGATTTCACTAGGGCGTATGCTTGCTTTTCTAATATGTTATATTTCAGTTCTGCATCACGGAGCACCTGACTGAAGAAGGCGATGGGCTGCTCGTACCCTTCTTCATTTTTCTGCAATAAAACTCCTGCCACTGTATGAGGTGATGCAAAAGAAAATATCATGAAGGGTTTGGCATAATCTGGTCCAGCTAACACTGGGGCTTCTGCAAAAGCATTTTTTATTCTAGTAAAGGCCTCTCGTGATTCCTGGGACCATTTAACCTCATTATTTTTCTTCAGCATGTCAGTTATATGTCTAACTATTTTAGCATAGTTAGGGATAAACCTTCTCAGAAAATTAATGCGCCCTAGGAACAACTACACCTCTCTCTTATTTCTAGGAAGGGAAATGCCATTTATAACCTCTACCCTCTTAGGATGTATCTTTATGCCATCTTTAGTCACAATATGTCCCAAAAGCTTGCCCTCTTCTAATGCAAATAAAGACTTTTGTGGATTGAGAGAAAGACCATACCTTCTGCATTTCTCAAAAGTTCTACGTAAATGATCAATATGCTCAGTATCATCCTTTGAAAATACAGTGATATCATCGAGGTAGACTACCAAAAACTTATCTTTCTCCCCAAAAAGAGAAAAGTCCATGGCCCTTTGAAAAGTGGCCCCTACATTAATCAACCTGAAAGGCATCCTGGCATACATAAACGTACCCAATGGTGTGGTGAAAGCAGTCTTCTTTTGATCTTCTAGAAGTACAGCCACCTTATTATAACCAGAGAATCCATCCATCATTGACATCCTAGAAGCTCCAACCACCTTCTGCAGAATGTGATCTATCTTAGGCAATGGGTAATTATCCTTTAAGGATGCTCTATTTAAATTTTGGAAATCAACACACAGCCTTATTTCTCCATTCTTCTTTTGGACAGGGACTAGGTTTTCCACCCATTCTGAGTACCTCAATGGCACAATTATTTTGGCCTTTAACAGCTTCTTAATTTCCTTCTCAATAGAGGAAGGCAGCGGGGGATTTACCTGTCTGAGCTTCTGCTTGTGAGGTTTCACATCTCCCTTTAGTGGAATTTTATGCTGCATTATACTGATGTCAAAAGTTTTTAGGTCCTGATAAGACCATGCAAACACATCTTTGTAAGACTGAAATAATTTCTGGTATGGCTTTTTATATTCTTCTGGGACCTTCTTGGATATTTTTACAATTTTGGGGTCAGCATCAGTACCAAGATTCAGGTCTTCTACCTGATTTTCTTCTACCACTTTGCTTGGATACAATGGGACATCGTTCTTGTCAAATAATCTTTCTAGAGGCACCAGCCCTCTGGGTATAACGTTTCCCTTCAATTTCAACACTTTGTTACCTGCCATTTTTTCCTCCCAATTTCTTTCTAAAGTGTCTTCAGTCCCTTCTTCTTCACAAGCATCAATCTCCATATTGGAGAATTCCCCTACTATTTCCAGGAATCCCTTCACCTGTTCTTCATCCTCAAATACCTTCCAGTGCTTGATGTTATCTGGGATTGATGGTCGATAACGTACCTCAATTTCATACCTTAAGAGAGGGTTCTGAGGTGGACGGAATGTACTAGCAGCCACAGCAAGGGAATTGGCCATCCTATTCTGTTCCCGGGGCATGAACTGGATATTAAATGCCGAGAAAAAATTCTCTACCATGTCCCAAAATTCATTCCTATAAGCCCTCAGTCGAGGATGTTTGGCTTGACACTGATTCCTGACTTGTCTAACCACCAGTTCTGAATCTCCCAAAACCTTTAAACTTTGTATATTCATGCTCCTGGCTGTCTACAACCCTAACAGAAGTGCTTCATATTCAGCCACATTATTAGTGGATTCATATTCTAGCTTGAAATACAATGGGACCCATTTGCCTGTAGGGGAAATCAATAGCATTCCAGCTCCATTACCTTCTCTTGAATTTTCTCCGTCAAAATGAAGTGTCCAGATTCCTGCTTCATGGATCTCTGAGGGCTGCTCAGTCTTGATCTAGCAGAAGGATGGTTCATGAGGATAATCTTGATCTTCTTCCAGCATCAAGCATGATAAATCTCCTTCTTTACTGTAGACTGGTGAATTAACAGAGTTGTCAGCCTTAGTAACCATCTTGACAAATCTAGTTTCCCTGTACAACCTCCTCTCCTGGCCACCAAAAACTGGGATAGTGGCATATGTTAAGTCCAACTTGATTGACCCACCAATTTTTTTCCCCCAGGACCTTGACAGTAACATGCCAAAGCGAGCTGGGATGTCAGCCACCACAATGTCCATCACCACACTTTTTGCTGGGATTTGGGCCAAATTGACCACCAAATTCTTGATCATCCCCGGGCATTTAACTCTTTTGGAATCAAATGAATAGAGGTCCTTGTATGGACGAGTGATTTGTAATCCTAGTTTTTCCATGACTGACAGAGGTATTAGATTATGGGAAGCTCCAGAATCTAACATACAGTTATGTAATAACAGGTCATGGATCACTAGAGACACATAGAAGGGAGGAGTAGAAGCATCTAATTCCTCAACATGTGGGCCAAATAAAACCATGGGTTTTTCTTCTTGAAGGTTGAGACTATCTGGGATGAGAGGTGCTTCTAGAGGGAGCATGAAAGAGGTGACTTGGGATTGATATGTAGGTTGCTTCAACAGTTCAGTCAAGGGAACTGGGATTTTGACCTTCTCAAGTTATTTTTGTAGAATGAAAGCAGGAGAGGACTTCTCTATTACAACCTCTTTTGATTCTTTATTTTCATCTAAGGGTTTGACTTCTTTTGACACAGACTTGGTATTAGGGGGAAAGACTACTTTTGAAGAGGAATAAATTTGATCATTAGACTGCAAAGGTTTGTTTAGAGGCCCCTTACCTTTTTCTGTGACTTTCTGCATTGTTGACTCCTTCTGAGCGGGTGCTTCCTTCTGGGGTGGCTCTTCTTCTTGATCTTGAGTACGATTCCTCTTCCTAGAAGATCTGAGATCATATCTTCTATTGAACTGTGCTTGCATGAAATCAAAAAATTGCTTACAATAGTGATCAATTTCTGAGTCTTCCGTGTCTCTAGCCTTCTCTTCTTCTTGCAATGAGAACTCGGTTCCATCACTATTCGAGAAAGTAAGATTTGCATCCTCCAGTTCATAGGCAGTGTCTTCAGTAGGATCATCCACTGGACCTTCCAAGTACAATGGGTGTGGTACCTGATCTTGTTGTTCCTTTAGTTCCCTTTGTAATATTTGCAGGGGTGGTTTCCTATACTGAGGATTGTAACCTATGTTTGGAGCATTCTGGAAATTCTTGGAGGCTGAATTCTTGGCCTCCAATTCAAGCTTGACTAGCTTACCAGAAAGGTTCTTAATCATTTTTTTCATTTCTTCAATTCTGTCATTAGTTGAGTCTCTGTCTTGGTTAGAGGTAGATACCTCCTCTTTGCCCCTTCTTCTAGTATCTTGTTCAGATTTTCCCTTTGATTTACCAGTGGAGGCGAAATTTGCCTCCAACTCTAGTGCATCTATCTGAGCATCATCCAAAGTGGCAGGCTTTCTTTCTCTCAAAGAGAAACCGAATTCTGAGTCAAAGGATGCTACGAAAACAACTTTAGCAGCAGTTTGATGAGGTTTCATATCAGCAGGAAGACTCAAATACAATTTATTAAATATCTTGATAAATTCTGACACCCCTTCATTATGTCTTTTCTTGAGTGTATTGAACTCAGTAAGACAATGTCCATGATATTTCTTCTCTCCCCATTTCCTGAGAAAATTATCTTCCATTATTTCCCAAGTGGTAACAAAACGGTCTCCCAGTGTCTCAAACCATTTTCGAGCTTTACCATCAAGAGATTGGAAAAACAGCCTTAAGACTACATCTAAATGCTCCACATTAAAGTTATCTGCAAAAGGGCAGAAGACCTCAAGATGTTTTTGAGCATCAATCTCGTTTTCCCCATTGAATCGGCGTAATATCTTCAGATAATCATGTGGCATATCATTCAACACTTGAGGTAATGCCAGGGGGGGATATTTATTTAACAAGAAGCCTGGAACATTTGCCATTGGAGGGGGTGGAGGTAGTGCAATAGTTTGATGCGTCAAAGGAGGAGGAGGAGGTGGAAGTGGAGTATGAATAACAATAGGAATATACTGGACAACAGCTTGAGGTGTTGAGGGGAAAAACGATCTGTTAATAGCAGATACTTATTCCTTGACCTCTTCGACCTTAGGAGTAGGGTGAAAATTATCTTTAAATTGGACACCTCCTCGGGGTGGATTATCTGAATAGTAATCAGTATCTCCCACAGTGGAGTCAAGACCTAGCACTTGGGCTACTTGAGAAGAAGAGGATGGAAATTTTTCTACAGACAATTCAAGGATTTCAGTGTGGACTGATTTCCTTTCCCTCCAATTCCTCCTATGTATGATCTTTTTTGGGTCAGACACTGAGGGTGTCTTTGGCTGTGACGTATCTGACTTCAGGTGTGGCTTACGAGGAGCCAGGACTGCAAGTGAAGTTATCTAATAAACGAATGTGGAGTCGCCAAGGTGAGGGATCTACAACTCTAAACTCTCCATACTCACCTACTTGAAGAGTGAATTAGGTTTTGTCGAGGCCCAGGGATTTAAATTTTCTCAACTTCGTTCCCTGGCAACAGCACCAAAAATATCTTTTCGTTCCTAGAGACAGCCTTGAGTTGTGAAAGACCAGTGCCTAGGACATCTTAATATAGCAAGGAGCATATGGTATAACAGGGGGAGTTATCAACAAAAGGCTCTCATGCTATCTCCTGAAAACAAGAAATATTAATTTGAATGGGACCAAAACCTTCCAAAAACTAGATACAGGGAGATCAACACTACAGAGGCAAGGTGCAAAACTCCAATATAAAAGCATCAGACAATTCAGAGGCAGCTTAGTATAAAGAGGGCCAATTCAAAAATACCTCACAGAAATAAATTATCATACGGTGTTTGTTGTGTATGAAAGATTGAGAGAATACTAGTTGTCATTGAGATGATATATAGATACACAATATCACCATGTAATGGGCTTACCAATTTAAGAATCCATACATGACAATAGCATTTTAAAAATAACCTCCCAGAGAAACTGATATAGCAGAAATATGGTTGAAGTGAAAAGTGAAACAGTATATCATGTCTGAGCCATATTTAAAGCGCTTGACTAATTCGAGCATGGGTATCAACTAGGATAAATCCATACCAAAAACCAGTGAGCCACTCACATTCCAGAAACATGATACAAGAAAGGTGGATTAAACGAAATGAACAATTAAATTAGCACATATAAAAGAAAGTTACACATTGTGGGACACCAAAGACTAGAATCCTCTTTAAAGACAAAACTCCTCCTCACTGAAACCCAACGAACTCTGTACATTCATATAAGAGTTTTTACAAAATTCATACAAAAATTCTCTCACTGCATAATTTTCTTATAAAATTTGGAACCCCCCAAAATCTATTCTTAGGAAGCTTTATAGAAGAAAAAGAAAACTAGTAAAGGAAGTCGATGATGAACATTTAATTTTCCTCATTAAGACAAGATGGCGGAAACATGCATGCCCATACTACTTGATGACTCTATATTGTTGTATGTACTCTATGGCCTGCTTTCTTAAATAAATGCACTGGGTGGAAGTCTCTTCAGGAACACGGTAGAGAAATAAAAACTACATGGGCAGTCCGTCCTTCCCTGGAAAGAAAATTCTACTGAAATGAAACCCTAAGGGTATTTTTTTCTGTGCATAGACCTTCTGAGTGATCTACGGGGTCTTCGATCTAGTATTATGCCTTCAAATGGTTAGGTTAAGGCTCAAAAATCTTCAATTCTACGTCTACAACTCTCTGCCTTTCACTAATACTCTTTGTCTGCAATATTAATGTCTCTAATCACGAAATCTATGCTTTGAATGACTCTGGAGGGTTTGACAGAGTTTAAGCCTGCTTCTTTAATGGAGGTCATGTCGTAACAGCTTCCCAGGCCTTTCTCCATAATTCTAGCCTTTGAAAAATGGTCCTTTCCGGTGTTCTTTGTTACTGTAATTGAGACTGTGAATCATGGAAGTTTACCACCACTCGTACCCTGCAAAACACACCAAATCGTCAAGAAAACAAATGCACGGGAAACTGGATGCAGCGGGGATAACGAGAATGCAAACAAGAAGATGGTGAAATGGATGGTGCAGTGTGGTGATGGCGGAAAAATGCACGAATGGCGAAAAGAAATCATCCGGTGAAGGTTGGCAGTGCAAAATTAAATGCAAACCTCGAAATTGGTCTCAAACCCAGTTCACACCATATGGGATGAAGACAGGATGAACACACATGAAAATGGTGATGTGGCGGGACATGCAAGCAGTTGGACCATCCGATCTCAGGAGGAGATCGACGGTTGAGGACATGCCGCAGGGCGATTTAAATCTGGACCGTCCGATCTCAGGAGGAGAGCGACGGTGGAAAACATATCGGAGGGCGACGGATGGCGGGCCAGGGGTACAGATACATTGGGTTAATTTCCGCGCATCTTCGGGGTGCGATGACCGTTGGATGGAGAGCCCCAGATCGGACGATTGATATGCATATTGCGCCAGGTCAAATGCCGAACAATAACGCGCGATGGGGGGGCGGTTTTGAAATAGTGATGGAGCCACGTGTCAGGCGGTGAGTGGAATCGCTCCGAAAATAAAATTACCGCCCATCCTCCAAACGCGGTGCGATGGATACCACCGGTTTTTGAACAGTGCGCAGCGCGGGGACCACAGGGTGGGTGAACTGTTGACCGTTGATTTGGCAGTCGGGACGGACAAGTGGAAAAGTGACCTGAGCGGTGAACGGTTGGGCTACCGGCGTGATGTTGACGATGAAGGCCGCTCCTCGATCCGTACGTATCGGGACGGAGCACACGCGCCCGATATCCCCCTCGCGAGCAAGCGCTCTCTCGGGCGAACGTTTCGCTTCCAACGCCCAGTCACGGGAGAAAAGACCGAGGGGGCTAGGGCCGAAAGGTGCTAGGCCTTAAATGTGTTAAAATGTGTGATTTCAGCGCTTTTTATGCAATTTTGAGTTTAGAGGAGGGGAACGATAGGCGGAAAAAGAATTTTTTTAGGCCAAACAAAGGGGTTTAAAGGGGATTTCTTGTCAGAATTTAACAGAATGCTGATGTGATCAACACAATATGTGAGAGTAATTCCTCCACATCTCTGGGTATATAATAGGGTCAAGGGAGCCTTTTGGATATGGATCACATCTCATCTTTTGCTCATACTGTTATTTGTATCGGGTTATTTGTAGTTTCTCTCTTTGTAAGATTGTAGGAGATTTCTGGAGATAATAGAATACAACCTTCCCGTGGACGTAGCCCAATTGGGTGAACCACGCATATATGTTGTATTATTTTTCCTTGTTCTCTTTCTATTCTTATTAATATGTTGATATGTTGTTTGTTTCTTAGATAAATATCTATTTTAGTAGTTCCAATATTCTCACATATACATGCAAGTTCCAATATTTGTACTCATCTGAATATCTTAGGGAACTAACTATGGAGGCTCAAATATGCCCTTAGTTGTACTATATGACTACTAAGGTACTAGAGAGTGATATCTCCAAGAATTATTCTCAATCTAATATAGAAAACGATCTCTCCAAGCATTATTCTCAATTTAATATAGAAAACACAATCACCAATTAGTTTACTAAAGAAAATTTAAGTATACCTAGGGCACTTCCTATATACCTATAAGTATGTGGAGCTAATATTCTGTATACAGGTACAACTTGATGTAGTACTAATTGACGATGTACCAATAAGGGTTACAAGTGCTTCCAACAATGTGATTCCACTTGTGTTTCCTACATTTCTTCTTTCTTGACCATAGTTTTACCCACTAAATGACGAACTATTGTGATATTTAAAAATGCCAAAATATGTCTCTAAGAAATTTTAAAAATTAGGAGCTTGTTGACCCAAGAAAATATCTCTTAAAGTCACTAGAAAATAAACTTGTTCAATGTAGGGTTTGAGGCCAAAAATCTAAAATAATCTCAACTTCTACTCCCATTTGGATCTTTTTTTTTAGAATTTGTGTATTTTTTTTAAGAGAATTTAGATCTTTGGTTGTATTCTCCAATGTTTTCAGAGAAATTTTTAGAAATCAATATGAATATGGCTAACCTATTTTTTCTGTCAAAAGCTAGAAAAAATATTTTTTCCCCATATTGTGCCAAAAATTCACCCATTTCCTACCCAAAAATGAGATATAATACTACTTGTAGTGTAATTAACCCAAGAATTCAAAATAAATCACATAAAATGTAGCAAAAAATCCAATAATACAACAGAAAACAAATAAACTCTAAGGAACACATCTCGATAATAAAAAAAATAGAGAGCTATGTTCACTTTAACGAAACAAACTCCACACTGCATAACCTTCTACTCTCTACATATATATTTATAAGAATCTTAACTAACCATGGTACCACTTATAATGAGGTCCTACTAAATAATTTGGGTCTTATTAATAAATAGGACTCATTTTCTAATGAGTGACTATTAACAAGCTTTTTAGTGGACCTCATATAGGGATAGTGGCATCATACATTAATAAAGAATCCTAAGTAACGGGGTTACGGTAGGACCCTAATAGATCGCCTCTACTCACAAACTAGAGAATATGGAGATGTTCCCAGTGCACCTTCGATGTCACTCAATCAAACCATAAAGCATTGGTTAAATTATTGTGCTAGTTCTTTTGGCTTTGAACTACTGCCTTTCTAAGAATGTGAATCAAATCCTTGTTTGTAGATTTAACCACAAGTACCTAATTACACCCTAAAAACTGTCAAGTATTGAAAACATTTCAATTCTCGAGACAAGTTGTAGAATATAATCCATGGGTGCAATGGGGTTTTTTTCCACTTTAGAAGTGTTGTTTAAATTTTATAAATCAACACATATACGAATTTAACCTTATTTTTCTTCGTCTCACTAGAAATAAGCTTGCAATCTAGGAAAAATGTTGAAGTTGAAAAATGATTTTAGCATCAAACAAATTTTTTAATTGTTTCTACACTTGGGGCTCCAAAGAAGGATTATTTTTTATAGTTTTTGTTCAAAAGGTTTAACATTCATTTTCATTGGGATTGTATGTTGAATTCTCCATGTGTCATAAGTAGTTAAATCATTATATGTGCATGTAAACATATTATGATATTTCAATCAAAGTTTTTAGTATATAATTTTTCTTGTTTAATATAACATTAACCAAAATTTACATTCTTTGGGTTATCAATTAATCATCTCATGAACCAAAGTTGAAGTATGAGTTTCTACATTATAAGATTTATTGAACTTTTCTTGCATGTCAAATATTTTTTCTAGGGAGACCATACCTTTTTAGATAATGTTATCCATTAGGTTATATTTTCTTCTTCACAACTGTCTAATGATTTCTTATGTTCTTGATCATCAATTACAACATCCTTGAAAGTAGTTTATTTATTTATTTTTTATCAGTGATAAATTCTATGATTTGTTCATCCCCTTCAAAAAATCTCCAATTAGTGATATTACCAAGGAGTTATATAAGGAAACTCAATAGAGAATATACTTACCCCATGGTCTTCTAATATACCTAATCTAGGCGCTATAATAGTGAGTGAGTCTAATCCTATATTTTTAATTTGAGAAATCAATGATATATTGAATTCTTGGAAGTTGTCAATCACTCTCAATACTTCTCCATGGTAGTTTTTTAGTTAGGAACATAAAAATGAATTGCATTTTTTATTTGTCTCACTATGATTTTAGAATCTCCAAAATCTTCTAAATATTGAATCTTCATATTTTATAGTAATATGTTTGTAAATTTAAATTCTAATATGCAAGATATGAAACTATATTTTCCTCAGGCATCTATAAAATAATCGACTCTAGCTCCTTCTTGAGAGATGGAGATATTAAAGAAAAGAGTCCAAATGTTAGCATATATATATATAGTATTTGCATAAGTTATGTTACATTAGACTTCTTGAAAAATATTTTCTTGCAGTGTTATTTTATATTGTTTATTTTCTAGAATAAGCAAGGATTTTGCAACACTCAAATTATGAAACAAAATCATAATTCCCTAAAATTGGAAACTCAAAGGAAGATGCTTCATCAACTATTTTAAATCAATGACAATATGTTTCATACATCACTCATGATCAATTATGATTTTCTTTGGTTTTCCATTCCAAGGAAGCCAAATATATAACTAGTTGTATATAAAATGGCCTTGAAGCTTTTGTGACTAATCCCTACTAAGAAGTAAACTAGGAGTTTTAGGAATATCAACCACAATGATATCAATAACTTGATGAAATTTGGATTAAATACTATAAATATCAAGACATACTTGAGTTCTCCTATGGCCTTATATGTTGGCCAATCTAACTATATCATATGAGGAGAACACTTTGTTTGGGTACCATTATGTTTTCTACATATTAAGTCATTACATGAAATGAAGCCTTTGAATCCACTAAAAAATTATCATTACACTTTGATTAAATATATAAAATTCAATAAAATGGTGGAGTCTGAGACTTGGATCATTTACTTGAGAGAGCAACATTGACTTTCACATTCTACAAATTCTTAGTCGTTGTTTTGGTAACATTTGTCATGACGTGTAACTTTCCGGGGGTAGCTCGATTGGCGATCGCCATGATATGAAGTATTATGTAAACAATGAGATTCAAGGTTCATATCTCCATGGGTCAAGCCAAAAACAAAGACATTTATCATGACATGTGATGAATATGTTTCATTATTTTCTTTCAAAGTATTTAACAATAATGTTCTTTCTTGAAAATCTTGAATACATTGAGAAGAAATATTTGCTTTGAATTTTTTAAGATCCTCAACTATGTTATATTCCATGGAAGTTTGATTATTAGTAGAGATTTTGTTAACATTTTGAGTATTTTAAGGTCTCATGGTAGTAGGGGATACAATCTTATTTTTCTTGTTATTTGAACTTTGAGGATTAGGAGGTAGATTTCATAAGATAGGTTCCTTGCTTTTGAGATTATAATCTCTTTGTACTTGTAGTTCCTCTAATGTTTCCATTTATTCAACAAATTTTAAGCCATGAAACATATCGTAAAGAAACATAACTGCCATGTAAAGTTGTTTTGCCACTTCTATTACTTCTCAATCTACATGTTCACTTGGATGCTTCATTTAAATACGTTCATTTCAAAAGTGGTTGGTTACCAAGTTCACATAATTAATCTTTCGGGGACCTTTTTTTTTATTTGAATTATTTTATTGGGAATAGTTGCAAGTATTTTCAGTGGCTACTCCCTCCAAGTCAATTTTTAGATTTGTAGGTGGGGATTCAAGGGATTTTGGTGCATAGGTCTATAAAAGAAAGGCCTATAAGAACATTGCATTGAAGTGAATTCTGACATAAATTTTTTTGATGTCTATGATTTCATTGGTTAAATATTTAATCACTCGTTTAATATTATCTAATTCCACATAATCCTTTTCTTTCTTCTCCAAGGTTGGTTTTTACTAAGGTCTAGAAAAGATAACATATTTCTTCAAATGTACATTTTCTTTCTTGGCAACTATGGCATGGCTTTCTTTACATCCCATTATTTAAAATCCAAACTTTTTCACCTCAAAAAACTGGGTTCATGTGTGTTATTTCTAGGTCATCTTACGAACATGGAAATAAGGGTTGGTAAGGAATTAACATAAGCTTCTATTTGAAGTTCATATTCTGATTTTGAATATGTCTTGTACTTATTAATGAGTATGGTAAATATTTGGTTAAAGTCTTTAACTCTTTATTTTTGACCAAATACCATTGATAATAGTTCAACCATCATAACTACTATGGTGGTTTCATCCTCAAATTTATCTAGAAAACCTTTTGAAAATCACCCAATTAGTTATTTATCTAACTAGAAAATTGAAGTATAATGTTGAGACTTTGTTTTTGAAGCTATAAGGAAACAAATGATATAATACATCTTCACATTGCACATTCATTAGTATAATAACCAAAATAATTTTTTTGATACAATATTTGGTGGTCCAAAAAGAGTAGGGCCATACTTAGGCAAAAGACATTTTGGTTGCCTAGGTGAGTTATGCCTTTTACCTAGTAATACCAAGATATCACTTGCTAACTAGGGTTGATTTTGGTTTTGGTCGTTTTCCATGTTCGGAAACACAAATAAAGTTCCAAGTTACTTGATCATGATTATGATTCAAAGTGATTTTCAAAACCTTCAATTGTTGTAGGGGATGAAGCATGATTAGGGGTTGAAGGAATTAGATTCAAAGTTGAGAAATTTCCTAAAGTTCTAATTTTATAAAATCTCGCACAATTTGTACTAGGGTTCTATATATGTTTTGAGTAACATTTCGAGTGGTACTTATTCTTCAAGAAGTAACATAGTAATTCATAAAACACTAATTATGTAGCTTATACTTGAGTTATTTGTCTAAAATTATTCACATCGATGTTTGATATTGTGTATGGAATTTCAGCCTCAAATTCAAGATTTCTCTAAATCTTGGAAACAAGGTTGTTCATAAAGGATTTTAGGATTTGGATATTCAATTTTAATGATGTTGGTTACTAATAGATGACCTATTTTTGGGAATTAAATCAACTATTAATGTCTCCCCTCTTTCCAATACCAATTCTCTTGATGGGAAAATAACCAAGTGTCAATAGTAGAGATTTAACTCAAAAAGGAGACCCATTTAGATTACTTTTTATTGTGTGGAAAAACACTCTAAATCAATGACTCGACAACCTTTCAATGAGATTTAAGTTCTATGGTGTTAAATTTAATCATTTTCAAAATATTTGTAAAAATAAGGGGAAACTAACTATCTAATAATAGTTGAAATAAACGCATAGTCCTTAGAGATAGATCTCAAAACATAAAAATATTATTCCTTATATTTTTAAATGTATGAATTAGTTCTACAAAAATTCATTAGATGAAAAAAAGCTTTCAAATAAAAAGAAATAAATCAAACTTAAAACATATAATTAATTTCTAAAAACAAATGATCCATATTAGTTGAATAAAGTAAATGAAACAAAATATCAATATATTCAAGGGTAGTTTAAAATACACAAAATAAAAATTCTTATAGAACATCCATGCTATTGAGTTGAAATACAAAATAGTCCACAATGCACCATTTGCATGAATTTTTTCCAATGATAAAAATGTTTGGAAAATGAAGTTATTCTCAATTAACAAGAGTATCATAAATATTACTTTACAATATAGTTTCTAATAAATCCTTTTCCCAAAAATCCATTGTTATTTATCAGATTCCCCTATAAATACAATTTTAGAATTGGGTATAATAGACCAACTTAAGACTTAAATTGTAGGTGAAATAAGGGTTTTGTCTCTAACTACCTCTTTATCATATTTTCTCAATTGGTTAAATAAAATTTTACACATAAATACGAGATACATGTTGCAATCATGGCCCCCTCAAAGTTGCAGGTCTCTAGAAAACCTTTTAATATATTTTCCAACTTTAGGGAAGGCACATTTAACTTATGTGACTTTCTTAGCCTCTTCAGTTAGAAAATTTTTTAGATGTCCTTATTCAACATTTGACATTCCTTGGACTTCTAACTTGTGTTGCTTAAATACTTCCTCTAATTTTTGTAATATTTGATCTATAGGATGAATGTTCTCTGGTAGACCAAGAGAATGGAGTTGACATACAATAGTGGCATTCTCATATTTTATTTGTCTATGAGCTCCATGATAAACTCTATGTTAGTAAAGAAGATCCTATATAATCTTGTATACTTATCATTTTCATATAATTCTAATATTATGTGGTTCATCTCCTTTGTAGTTGTAAATCTAGTTGATGAAATCAAGTTTATCCTACATTATCCCTTGATTTTCTTTCCACATTCGATTGTATTTGTTGCTTGAAGAAAATTCAGTGGATATATGGTATGTTGTGACATGATCTAACCGCCTCTAGTGGGTCCTTAAATATGGCGATGCAATCGTTTACCAACTCTCATGCTCCACGAGTGGCGGCTGTGTAGGTTGGTCGAACATATAAACCAGAGAAAATTTGCATGTATAATACAAAGTGTGTAGTGGTGAAGAGATGCATTGTAGAGGCAGAGTTTGATTGTAAAATACAACTAAAGAATTGGTGTATGGGTCCTTTGCACATGTGTTTAAGCTAAGATCTAAAGAGCCAATAAATAAATAGGGTGAATAACATATTTGAGAAGCAGTAGGAGAAATATTGAGGAAGACCAAGTTGGCGAAGAGATTAAGGAGTTCATATGAATAAGTAAGATTTGAAAATTCTACGGATTTGAATTTGAAAATGTATGAAACAAGGACTTGATAAGCGCAACAAGTTGGTGCTTACAAATATTAGGGGGTTGGTGCTAGAAATAAGGGGATAGGTGTCTCCTTTAGGTGGTGCTTGAAAATTTTAGGGGATAGGTGCTTCCTTCAGGTTGGTGCCTAAAAATTTTAGGGGATCAATGTCTCCTTCAGGTTGGTGCCTATAAATATTAAGGGATGGGATTCTCCTTCTGATTGATGCTAGTAAATCAAATGTAACAATAGGTTGGAGCCTACAACAATATTTAGACACACGTTTTGTGGTTTACTCCCACATGGGTTTCCACATAATTTTTTGTATATCCTAATCTATGTTGCTTTGTTTGATTTATGGTATTTTTGTGTGTTTTATAACCTAAAGATCTTAAAAATTGCTAAAATTTGTATAATACTAATTCACCCCCCTCTTATTATTATCCCGATTCCCAGTAGTACTTATACAAAATGGATAGTTATAAAATGAATTCTTGTAGTTGAAAAGCTTTGGCATAAAAGTCCATTTTGACTTGTGTATCGGGGCCATTTTATTCTAAAAAATTCTCCATAAAATTGAAATTAAGTCGTGTGTAATTTTATAGTATTTTGCTTGATATTCTAATAATGAAATCCTTTTTTCAAGTTTCTACACATCTATAGCTCCTGAGTGGGCTTTGTCTAAAGTATCATGTGTGATGGATAATATAGAGGATAAAAATTCTATCAATTTTGCTATGTTGTTGTTTAGCACATATTGTTCATTATTACAAATTACTTTATTATCTAAATCGGTTACTCTTTTCCTTTGGGTTTTCTTGGAAATAATTTTATTCCTATTATTGTAGGCAATAAGCTCTAACTTTGCAACATCATCAAACGGACCAAGAATGTTATGACCCCCCATGAAAAAATATTCTTTAAGCTATTGGGAGTAGCTATTTATTCCATTTTAAAAAAAAATCCTCTGACATCTTTTACTGAAGTTGTTTCCAAATTTGGATGATCAAATCATCCATGGATAGATCAAAACATTTTCATTAGGAGGTGGAATAGTGCAAATTTTTTGCTGCATGGGTTGTTTTGTGGATTCAAAAATGTATTATTTATTCTTTTCAATGCTAGTCTCTTATTTCTCTTATCTTGCTTCTTCGTTATTAGCATTTTCTTATTCCAATTTCCTTCCTAGTTCTGTTTTTTCCTCACGATAATTATTTTATTTTATTTTTTTCCATTCTATTGTTACTTTCTTTTAATTTTCTTGTTTCCCTAATATTTCCTTTTCTATTTTAGTTGTCTAACTTCAAGGTGTCGTTTTTTTTATCATTTCAATTGATTTTCTTGTTTTCTCTTCTAAGCTTGTACCATATGAAGTAGTTTTATCATTAGGTTTTAATATTTGTTGCACTCCATTCAAAGAAGTTGCATTTTTTTAAAGAAACTCATGATCCCACAATACATGAGCATAAGGAAAGGTAACAAACACAAGTTTTATGGTTCAAAATGAATCCTTTAGGAGCATGCCCCTTAAATTGACCTTGTGAATATGTACTCTAGCATAGTGTTTTCCTCTGGCCTAACTTACTTAGAGTTAACCCACAATGTATAATATGCATGTTATAAGGGATGAGAGTTTTCCTCCTTAACTTTCTTTATTGAGAAGCATTGAGGCCATGGAGAATGATTTGGTATGCAACCACTCTAAGCAGAAACTCATTGGAACATATTTAAGTAACAAATAAGGAGGATAAGTTACTCCATATTGTCTAAGATAATTATGGCCTTCCTTCAAATATGAAATACTTATGCTTCTCAACAAGATCATCGCTTCCTCAATTTCTTTTGGAAATTGCTTGTAGAATATCAATTTCTACAATGGAGCAAAATAGTAATCACACAACTATGCATATTTTTTCTTATACTTGTTTTCCCATGGCCCATGACAAAAAAATGAATTGAAAAAACAACTATATTCCAATTCCAATTCAATCTTAGGAAAGAATTGGTTGTACAAATAATATCTAATTAATAAGAACACATGAAAAAAGTGGTGAGAGTTTTAGAAACTAGTTTCTTTTTTGTCTCAAAAGTTATTTTTATAGCATGTGATAAGGTAGCTAATAATTGAATATAACATTAGTTGTGATGGAAACATGGATAATTGGAACCCAAGAATTTTTGAAATGGAAAAAATTTGCTTTACCGTATAACTTTCACATCAAGACTATCGAATAAATATATGGGACTCTTATATTTTTCATTGGGTACATCGCACTCACTCTTGGCGAAAAATATTTTTTCTTCCACCCACAATTTGCTAATATTTTCTTAACATCATAATTTTGATGAAATTGTTCTACAAATCTGGTAATCATGAATTTTTCTAGTTGGTGTAGTCTACATTACTTATCTGATTCATATATTATCCAGATTGGATAATTATATTGATTTTCATCCATCTTGATGCTTTCAGAGTAGGAAAATTTTGGGTGTGGAGCTTGATTATCGTCTTTATTTAGATGTATCGCTGCGTTGGACCCCTATTCTTAACGAGGCGGAAACGTCATCCATCGTTTGATCACTGTAAGGCGAGGGGGGGGTGTGACGACGATTTTATGAGCCCTCGCTGACGGGGGTTCGGGGGCAGCGCCCCCAAACATTAGGGGAATTTTGAGGTATAAAATGGGTCTCCTAAGGAAATTATAAAATAATAGTAGAAATAATAAAATAAGATTAGATTACATCATCAAATTTTAGGGGGAAAAAAATAAAAAACTACTTTTTCAACATGTATTTTCAACTTATCTCTCTATGAGTTTACTCAATTTTCAAGCTGGAACACTTGTTGGATGCATTATTATATTCCTAATCCAAGAAGTACCCATGTTTCATAATTTCGATGGACCCTACTACACAAAAAATGAGAAATACATGAAAAAACGTGATTGCAATCATGTTTTTCATGTGTTTCTCATTTTTTGTGTAGCAGGGTCTATCAAAAGTATGCAACATGGGTACTCTTTGGATGATGAAGTAAATTTTGCATCCAATGATTTCTCCCGCTCAAATTTGAATAAAACCTTACGAAGATAAGTTGAAAAAGAAGTTTTATTATTTTAATAATTTTCAATCTTTTTACTTTTTTACTCCAAAAATGGTGAATCATGCCCTATGGTTGACATCATCATGTTGAATCCCCTATTGGTTCTTATAAATTTTATTTTAGTTGTACATTTTTCTTAGGAGGTCCATTTTAGACCTCAAAATTTCTCTAATGAGCTAAAAATAGACGTAAAGTTGCCTTGTCAAATATTGTAATTTCGTAGTCAATTTGGGCCATTCATTAGGAAAATGATATGATGGTAGAAGTTATGTTTAATTTAGAGTTTTTTTCCATAGAAGGAAACCCCTTAGTTCACATGAGGGAATCATATTGCGACTGTGTGTTGTATGTGTATTCTGACGAGAAAGAGAAAGGGGGATAATGTGAGAGAGTAAAGGATATTACAACGTATCTATTGTAGGTTGTGTATCTTCATTTTGCTAGATAATATAAAGGAAGGACTAGTTGTTTCTTTGTGGACATAGCCCAAGTTCGGTGAACCACATATATCTGTGTCTCTCTTGTTTTATATGTTTTATGTGTTTGTATTTCTGCATATTTTTATGTTTTCCATTGATCTGCAATATATAATTTCCTAAAAATTGGTATCAGAGCCAAAGGTATATTTGATAAACTCACATGAAAGAAGGGTTCCTACTTTGAGTGGGAGCAATGGCAGAGGATGGTAAATTTAGGGTCAAGAAATTTAATGGCCAAAACTACCCATTGTGGAAGATGCAGATGGAAGATTATCTGTATCAGAAATATCTATACCTACCATTGAGAGGAAAAATAAATAATTCATCAAGTATGACAGACACAAAATGTGAGATTCTCGATAGAAAGGCACTTGGAACAATACGGTTGTGCCTCACGACGTCAGTAGCCTTCAATATTTCAAAGGAAACGACAACAACGGGTTTAATGATGACATTGGCGAAACTATGTGAAAAACCCTCAGCCTCAAATAAGGTATTTCTTATGAAGCGTTTATTTAGTATGAAAATGTCAGAAGGTGGATCTGTTGCTGACCATTTAAATGAATTTATTGTGGTTACCAATCAGTTAATTTTTGTAGGGGTAAACTTTGATGATGAAGTTACGGCTATGTTATTTCTATGTTCATTTCCATAACGTTGGAATGGTTTAGTTATGGCCATTAGTAACTCTATCTTTGGATCTAGTAATTTAAAGTTTGATGATGTTGATGATGCCATCCTTAGCGAGGAAATGCGACGGAAAAGCTTTGGGGAGACATCAAGTAATGCTTTGATTGCATATTCTAGGGGAAGAAAAATGGAAAGAGGAAAGAGCCCAGGATATCGTAGTAAGTCAAGGAAAGGAAGATCCAAGTCCAGATCAGGGATAGTGTGCTAGAAATGCGGGAAGAAAGGACACCTAAAGAAATATTGTAAGTCTTAGAAGGGAAAAGAAGGAGACACCCAACAAGAAAACAATCATGAAGCGAATGTGATAAGCGACGTGTTGCAAGATGCTTTGATTATTTATTTAAAAATAATTATTGATGCATGGGTGGTAGATTCAGGGGCCTCATTCCATGCCACAACTGATAAGAAACATTTTCATGACTATTTTCAAGGAGATTTTGGACAGGTTCGTCTAAGTGATGATAAACCTTGTAAAATCATTGGAATGGATAAAGTTATTGTAAAACAATAGAATGGAAACCAATGGTTATTAAAGGAGGTAAGGCATGTACTAGATTTGAAGATAAATATGATTTCAATAGGGCATTTAGGTAGTGAATTTTGTGTGAAAAAATTTACATATAAAACCTATAAGGTCACTAAAGGAGCCCTAGTAATAGCAAGAGGAGAAAAGGTTAGTACATTGTATTTATGCATTGGTATTTCTAATAGTTTTAATGCTTTAAACTCCACAGGAGAAGATGCAACATTATGGCATCATAGGCTCGGACACATGAGTGATAAGGGGATGAAGATTCTTCACTCAAGAAATTTGTTTCCAGTTTTGAAGAATATTGATTTGGATTTATGTGCGAATTGTGTTTATGGAAAACAAAATAGAGTTGTATTTCTTAGAGTTGGGATATAAAAGAAGAGAGAAAAAATAGAGCTTGTGCATACATATGTATGGATACTTTCTCAGGTATCATCTCTCAGTGCCTCTCGTTATTATGTTACTTTTATTGATGATGCAACTATAAAAACTTGGATTTACTGTATTCGGAATAAATTTGATGTATTTGATACTTTCAAGAAATAAAAAGCTTTGGTTGAGATTGATACTGGAAAGAAGTTGAAGTGTCTCATATCAAACAATGGAGGTGAATATTGCAACAAAGATTTTGATAGGTATTATTCATAACATCGAAATTACAGAGAGCAGATAGTTCCAGGAACACCACAGGAAAATGGTGTGTCGGAAAGGATGAACAAGACAATCATGGAGTGTGCAAGGTGCATGAGATTGCATGTAAGGTTGCCTTTACCATTTTTGGAAGATGTTGTAGATACCATTGTTTATCCAATAAACACAGGGCCTTGAAGTTCCTTGGACTGTGGTATTCCAGAGGAGGCATGGATAGGTAAAAAGGAAAACTACTCTTTTTTAAATACTTTTGGTTCTGAGGCCTTTGTCCATATTAATAAATAAAATAGAACAAATCTTGAGGCAAAATCAAATAAATATATATCTATTGGATACGGTGTTAATGATTTTGGTTATCACTTATATTATTACAAAAATCACAAAATAATTAGGAGCAAAAATGTCATATTCAATGAAAAGGTATTGTATAAGGATCAGATGCAGGAAAAGAAACAAGAAAAAATAAAATAAAGAATACACGGTTCTTGATGAGATCATAGAAAAAGTAAAGTTGCCTGAAAATAATAATACTTAAAATCCACAACAAAAACAACCACCACAACAACAACATGCACCTCAAACACTTGAAAGTGGTGTCATAAGATCTACCAGGATAAGTAGACCCCCTGAATGATACTCTCCTTCATTATATTATGTATTGTTGGCTGATTCTTGTGAACCAGAATTTTATGAAGAATAATTGCAGGTAGAAACCAGGAAGAAGTGGGAGCTAGCCATGAAATAAGAGATGGACTCCTAAATACATAACCAGAATTGGGACTTAGTCAGGTTCCTGCAAGTAAAACAACATTACAAAATAAATGGGTTTACAGGTTGAAGGAAGAAGGTGGAGGAAAACAAACGTACAAAGCTAGACTAGTGGTGAAGGGGTTTGCACAAAAGAAAGGTACTGAATTTGATGAAATATTTTCTCTTTTTGTTAAAATGACTTCAATTAGAACTATTTTAAGTCTTGTAGTAGCAGAAGATTTGCTTCTTAAATAGTTAGATGTAAAGACAACCTTTCTCCATGGATATTTGGAGGAAGACATCTATATCAAGCAACCACAAGGATATGAAGTCAAAGGGAAGGAAAGATTAGTGTGTAGGTTGAAGAAGATATTGTATGGCTTAAAACAGGCTCTGAGGTAGTGGTATCTAAGATTGATAGGTTTATGTATGAATAAGGTTATACTAGATGTCACTCTGAACATTGTGTTTATCTGAAAAAACAAAATGGTTGCAGCTATATTATATTTTTTTTGTATGTATATGACATTCTTGTTTCAGGGTCTAACATGCAGGAAATAAATGTACTCAAAGGAAAATTGGAAAATTCATTTACAATGAAGGATTTGGGAGCTGCAAAACAAATCCTTGGTACGAGAATAACTAGAGACGATAAAAATCACAAATAAACATTGTCTCGGAATGAATACATGCAAAATGTGTTGGAAAGATTTAATATGCAGAATGAAAAACCAGTTAGAACACCTTTGGCTAGAAATTTCAAAATTAGTAAGAGAAGTGCCCCAAGACCCAAGAAGAAATTGATTATATGTCTAAAGTTCCATATGTATCAACAGTTGGAAGCTTAATGTATGCAATGGTCTGCACAAAGCCTGATATTGCACATGTAGTGGGAGTTGTAAGCAGGTACATGAATAATCTAGGAAAAGAACATTGGATGGAAGTGAAATGGATTCTCGGGTATTTGAGAGGTACCACAAATCAAGCATTATGCTTTGGTGGTTCAAACATTGCTCTACAGGGATATGTTGATGCAGATATGGCAGGTGATAGAGATAACAAGAGAAGCACTACAGGGTATGTATTTACTGTAGGTGGAACAATTGTTAGTTGGGTTTTGAAAATGCAAAGTGTTGTTTCACTTTCAACAATGGAAGAATAATATGTTGTTGCTACAGAAGCTAGTAAAGAAATAATTTGGTTACAAAGGTTTATGGATGAATTGGGTAAGAAGCAAGAGATGTGCAGGTTATACAGTGACAACCATAGTGCCATTCATCTTGAAAAGAACTCAACCTTTCATTCCAATACTAAACATATATAGCCCAAGTACCATTTCATATGTTCAGTATTGGAAGATGGATAGTTGAAGCTGGAAAAGATACACACTAGCCAGAATCCTACAGATATGTTAACAAAAGTTGTAACTAGGGAGAAACCGAGATTCTTCTCAGTTTCAATTGGTCTTCAAGTATGATGATGAAGATGAGAAAAAAACAGGTCCAAAGTGGAGTAATTTTCCAACAAATGAAGCAATGATGGAGTTGCTACAATCATTCTCCAATTGGGAGATTGTTGGGTGTGGAGCCTGATTATCTTCTTTATTTAGATGTATCACCACGTTGGACCTCTATTATTAACGCCGTGGAAACTCAGCCTCTCATTTGATCGCCATTAGGGGGAGGGGGAGGGACGACGATTTTATGAGCCCCCCCCCCCCCCCCCCTCAACGGGGGTTCGAGGGAAATGACACCAAAGCTAAAAATATATGTAAAATTTCCTTGTAAAATATTGTAATTTTGTAGTCAATCTGGGCCATTCATTAGGCAGATGATATGACGATAGAATTTATGTTTAATTTAGGGTTTTTTTTCCCTAGAAGGCAACCCCTCAGTTCACATGAGGGAATTATACTGCGGCTGCGTGTGGTATGTGCATCCCGAGAAAGAAAAAGAAAGGGGGGTCGTGTGAGAGAGTAGAGGATATTACAGTGGATCTATTGTAGGTTGTGTTTCTTCATTTTGGTGGATAATATAAAGGAAGGACTAGTTGTTTCTCCGTAGACGTAGCCCAAGTTGGGTGAACTTCATATATCTGTGTCTCTCTTGTTTTATATGTTTTATGTGTTTGTATTTCCACATATTTTTATGTATTACATTGCTTTGTAATATATAATTTTCTAACAGAAGAGTGGAAGAATCATCTCATAAAACCATTTTTATTAGCGGGAACGAATTTGGAAAATTGGGATTTGAAACCTTCTGGGAGAATTTTGAGGCATAAAATGACACTTCTGGGGGTAAAAATTTGTTGCTTTAACATAACATATTTTTTTCCTATTATACACAAAAATACCTTTCCAACGACGAAAGAATTTCTTCAATTGAAGCATGTATGCAGAATTTTATGGCACTTGGAAGTTTACCTTCATGTTTTGGTCACCATAATTCAAGAGGATGCCACATCAGCCCCAATTATTCATGAAAAATGGGCTAGCCACATGATCATGATGAATACTACTATAGAAGAGTCCATATTGGAATGCTAGTTAAGAGTTGATAGATTAAAACCTAACCACTAGTAGGTTATCGGGCTATGTTATAACCGGGCCACTAGGAAGAAAATGGGTTCCATTCTTTCCAAGTGTATATTGTTCCAACTGGGTTTTCTCCCAAATGTGTTTCCTAGGATATATCTTGTGCGAATCATGGTTTGTGAATTTTCATTTCATTGTTTTCCATTTTCTAAATAACTATGATTTGCATGCATACACAATAAACAATAATTTACAAATCCAAAAATCTAAAGAGAAATAAACCCTCATAGTGTAGATTTCAAATTTTCAAATATAATTTTATTAGATCTGTTGTGATGAATTGTCGAGTGGAATATCCACAACAATTTATGGATCAATATGCTTGAGGAAGCAATACATCTTGTTTCATTATTTATGATTTTCCTATTCTCTCTATTAGAGTTTTTGCTGATCTATTTTTATGACCTTAAAACATGGTAGCACAAGGGTTCTAGCAATAATAACATGTAAGTGAGATCTTCATATATCATAGAATACAAAATCACCAACGTTCCTAATTTTTGGGTCACTCAGAGATTAACATCAAGATAATCTCCTTATTTGAATTTCATATATATATATATATATACATACTCTTGATTCTCCAAAGTAATTTTCCAAAGAGGGGGAAATATTGATTGCTAAAGTTTCTTAAATTAAAAATTTGGTTGATAGTGACACAAAAACCACTCTTGAACACTACATATATGTAATGCAGTTGGGAGGACCTGATATTGAGCTAGTTGCACCCATCTTTAAGAAACTTTAGCAATTGGGTGTAACTAGCTCAATATCACATCTTGCGAGCTGAATTACAAGTTTGTATTGTTCAAGAGTGGTTTTCATGTCACTATCAACCAAATTTGTAGTTTAAGAAGCTTTAGCAATTGATATTTACCCCCTCTTTGCTTTGGAGTATCAAGAGTGGATATTTTGGGAAGCACACTATTTGTAATCAAAATTATTTCTGAAAATATTGTTTACACAAAAATATTACTCTTCATTGCTAATAAAAAAGAACTTTCAAAGAAAAAATTTTAACAAATTTTATGTTAATATTAACCATTAAAAAAAAAATACTTCCTACAATAGTGAGATCCATCAATGAAAATAAGATAAAATTTAGTGATGTTTATCTATGCCAAATGTTGATTAAAATGGAATCACAACAAAGGGTTGAGCTTGCTTTGCTATGGAAATTTGGATGTTCCAAACATGTAAATTTGCTTCGCTAACACAACACCTTGCGAAATAATTTGACTTTGAAGACAAATGCGTGTATTGGGTGTTTAAATAAAAAATTAATTTCAATTATAATAATGAATGAGCTTTATAGTTAATAGATTGAGAAAGATTTGGGCTATGGAACTACTATATATGTCCCTACATCTTAGACAAGTTGTATAAGAAATTATCACTAATTATTGTTTTTGACACTTTTCAAGGCAATATTTGAACTCTACCTTGTATGAACTACATCTATTAGATTTCTATGCAAAATCCATTGAATTTTTATTTAGAGTTACTATTGGATGTATTATTTTCAAAAGCTCAAACAACAATTAATTTAGATATTCTCACCAAAAGTTGTTTTTTCTTTAGAGATTAAAGGGTATTCAAAGGTGTAGGGAAAATAATTGCACGATTTGATACCACTTTTTATGATTCAAATTACTAAAAAATAACATAATAAACAATGAATACACTAAACATATATGGATAGTGTGACCAACAATAACAATAATTGTGATAACTAGCACAATAAATCCTAAGATATTAAGTGACTAACTATGATAACCCAAAATAACCTTATAGGATTGTGCTTATGAATGACTATAAGTATCTACCATATATACTAATTTTCACTCATTTAAACCTAATTCCAATTTGATTGAACATCACTATGTACTTGACCTACTAATCATAGAATATACCAAATAAAAATGTGAAACGCAATTGCTAAGAATGTTAATAATGTTAAGTTACACAATAAATAATGATTATATATAATTGTGTGGGGATGTTATAATAATCTCCTATATATAGTAGCTCTCAATCATTATATATGTCAGCCAAATATTAAAATTTGATGTTCAAATTGAAGTGATTTATAGGTATGCTAGTTTTTGGAGTTACTCTAAAGTGTTTTCAACTTTCTAGGGGTCTTCTTGGCCCTTGGCAATGATTTTTGGACATGTGGATGTCTCAATGTTGGGATATGCTTGACCTTTGTTAAAATGATGACATGGTACCTGTTAGTGTCAGAATATGCATTTTTCCATTAGTGATTAATATCATTCCTTTCATTTTCATTTTAGGTGTCTCACTCCGAAATTTTTATATCATTCCATTAGGTCATGCTAAAAATTGTTTCATTGATGGTAGCCTTCCTCAATAAAAATTCACTCTCCCTCAGAAGATCACATTTGCTGACTCACCTTCATGTCTTCTTGAGCATAATAACACCTATCAAAATCTCATTTCACCACGTCTTGTCTCAGTTATAGTCAACCATGGAATTCAAGTTATTCAAAGTCTCATTAGGTCATTAGGGTTTTGTCTTTCAAGGTCCACAAATGCACCATTTCATTTGCATAAGGTCAGAAAAGTATGAGAGTGATCCCAATAATGTCTCTTTACCATGTAAAGATGACCTTCAAGATGGTTTCCAAAGTTGTAATTTGATTTCAAGTGTGAGATTCATTCCAAGATGTAATTTTTATTTATTCATGTAATTTTATGTCAATTCAAATGTAATAAGTATTCAGTCTCCCAAAGGCTGCAACTCATAGTTCCACATGCCAACACATAAAATTTCAAAGTGAAAGAGCTTTTAGTTCATCAATTGATCAAATTTAAAGGGAGTTGTCTTTTCCCAAAGGTGCCCAAGTCATCATTGTTCACAAGCACTAAACCCTAATTTCCTCTCCCACTGATCTAGGGTTTGCCATGGAAACGAGACATTTGAGCAGAGGAGCCATAAGGTAGGTCATATCATTAAGTATGAGGTCATTTCAGCTCATAAACATCATGTCTCCATAATTTTTTGAGAATTCATTCCAAGAGTCAAATCATTCACCACTCATAGGGTCGGTTTTTCTTAAAACTGTGTTTCTGACCAAACAAAGATGAATTTGAAAAAATTGAGAGAGGTTTTTGTCCATCATAGGTCAAGGAAGAATTCAAGGGTTGGAATCAGTTTCATTTTTATTTGTGGATCAAGAAGACTTTGTATTCAGTTTTGGCCATTAATATAAGAGGAGTTGCAACTATATTTATGGGATACATGTGGTATTAAATTTCCTTCATTATTTCCTCTTTAGTTACACATGTGTGAATGTATTGTTCATTTCCTTTCCATATCTATGATATGATATTTTATAAGTGTGATATTCATAATTCATGCTATTCATGCTCTGTTTTGGATAACTGGAAATAGTTTGTTTCATGTCTTCTGTCTGAGAGAAATTCATCTTCTATGATTCCCTCAACCTTCTTACATTTTCTGAACCATCCCATAACCATTTACCTCAAGTGATTGACATTGTACTTACTTTGCCCCATTCATCCCTACAAAAAAAAATGTGTCTCTTTCCCTGACCTAGTTTTCCTTGACCTATTTTCATTATCTGTTGATTTCCCCAACCAAATCAATTCAAAACAACCCCCCTGCACTCATTACCTAGCCTAAACCCTAATTTCTCAAGCCCTTTTGGTTGTGATCCTTTTGGAGAGAGCCCTCCCTAGCTTGATAGGGCTATCTATCAAGTCAAAAGCTTAGTTTTTGGTTACCTTTGTTGGGATTCCTTCCTCAGCCTTGGGAATCTGGTGGAGTGATAACATACTGGCGTCATTGTCAGGGAATGAAGACACAAACTTTTCCCTGGGTGTACGACAAAGATAAGATCTGATTGTTGATGGTGAAAAACGATCAGGCACAAGAAGGATGTTCATCATTCACCTAGCGACTCCAATGCAGAAAAATCCCAAGATTCAAAATTCTCATGGCGACTCCTCTTCAAGAATCAGTAGCATAAGAACTCCTTGCTGACTCACTGTTGTCAAAATGGATTTGATTGCTCCAAGGTATGATTCTATGAATCAAGCTCATATTCCTCGCTTTCCAAATCATATTCCTCATATAGATTGGAAATCAGGACTGTCAAAGTTTAAGGGTCAGGATGGTAAAGATTCTAGTTTGCATTTGGTCAAATTTCATTTGCATATTCATAGACTAAATATTGATTTTCCTAAATATTGTCTGATGAAGATGTTTATGGCTACCTTGGAGGAAAAAGCGAGATCATGGTATGAGAGTCTACCATCTGTTATTTTATATTCTCTAAAGACTTTCATTCAGTTTTCTTTCAAAATTATCAAAGCTTTAATTCTTCCATGTCAATGATTGATGGTTGTTGCGAGATCTCTGATAATTTCATCGAGTTCCTTGAAAATTTGTATGGGAATGAAGCGTGTCTAGATGATGAGCTCATAGAATCCCATAATGATTTTTCCTCTTAACAAGAAATATCAGTTTCCTCCTTGGATGAAGAGACCCTTGAGCCTTTGCATGAGAACCCTTTTCATCACCAAAAAGAATCAATAGCTCCCTCCTTAGATGAGACAGACTGGGACCAAGAAAGAGAAGTGCCAATTCCCGATCCTAAAAATGAAAATCACCAAATCAATGTAAATTTATTTAAAACTCAGTTTTCTCCTTTGTCTGAAGATAAAATAGATCAACTCCTGAAAAATCATGTTACAACCTAGCGAATGTAGATTTGCAGCTCTTACACTATTCACACAGTCAATAATGTGTGATTGAAGCATCTTTCATTATTGTAAATGAAAGCCTAGGTTTGAACGATGATAGTCATGAGACAAATGAAGCCATACAGGAATTTGTTGTTAGTAAAACTATTTTTGATGATGATTTCTTGCAAGGAGATAAGCTAACAGATATTGTTTTCTCTCATGAAAATGATAAGGCTGTCATGTTTGTTAATCTTGAAGAATGTTTCTTATTTAAGGATGACCTAGAATATGAATTTGAGGAGTATGAGACTAAGAGAGACAATATGCCAGAGAAAGATTTAGATTTTCTCGTGCTTCAGGAATTTGCAGCCAACACTCAGATAGTAGAAAGTCATACTTCCCTATGCTCTCCTATGGATCAACAACCAAGTGTTATTTCAAATCAGAATGAAGAGTGTGCTTGTGTTTTTGTTGAATCTCAAGACAAGGTAAATTTTCATATTTTTGAAGATCCTTTTACTAATTTGCTACAGTTAGTAGGGAAGATGTATTTTCTTGTTTTCATGGACCAAAAGCACATGTTCAGTAAACACTTGGAGTGGCCTAGTTTTTAGTTTTTTTTCCTGCTCGAGGAAAGTGAGAGCAGAATTAAAGCAAGTAACCATCTTCCGGATTGGTTACACTGGAAGGATCACTTCACATGATTGTACATATGTCTTCAGCAGTCAAGTGGTTTTCATCGGGATTTGAAGCCCTCAAATCTTAGTGATGCACTGCCATCAATAAGTAGAGTAAGTTCAATTTTTTAGTCTTGTTTCAGTCAAGTAAAGTCAAATTGAGTCAGTTTCATTCATTTTATGTCATTAAGTTGTCAAATAGTCAGTCCTTCATTTCAGTTTCAGTTATTTTTTACAGTATTTGGCCCAATGGAAGAAAACACTAATCTGCTCAACTCAGAGATCTATGGTTCTTGGCACCTCTGTCAGAGCTGCCATCCCCAATAAGGCCAATGTTAGTGTCATAATCTTCATTCTTCCATTAGTGATTAATATCACTCCTTTCATTTTCATTTTAGGTGTCTCACTCTGAAATTTTTATATCATTCCATTAGGTCATGCTAAAAACTGTTTCACTGATGCTAGCCTTCCTCAATAAAACTTCACTCTCCCTCAGAAGATCACATTTGCTAACTCACCTTCATGTCTTCTTGAGCATAATAACACCTATGAAAATCTCATTTCACCATGTCTTGTCTCAGTTAAAGTCAACCATGGAATTCAAGTTATTCAAAGTCTCATTAGGCCATTAGGGTTTTTTCTTTCAAGGTCCAAAAATGCACCATTTCATTTGCATAAGGTCAGAAAAGTATGAGAGTGATCCCAAAAATGTATCTTTACCATGTAAATATGACCTCCAAGACGGTTTCCAAAGTTGTAATTTTATTTCAAGTGTGAGTTTCATTCCAAGATGTAATTTTTATTTATTCATGTAATTTTATGTTAATTCAAATATAATAAGTATTCAGTCTCCCAAAGGCTGCCAACTCAGATTTCCACATGCCAACACATAAAATTTCAAAGTGAAAGAGCTTTTATTTCATCAATTAATCAAATGTCAAAGGGATTTGTCTTTTCCCAAAGGTGCCCAAGTCATCATTGTTCACAAGCACTAAACCCTAATTTCCTCTCCCACTGAGCTAGGGTTTGATATGGAAACGAGACATTTGAGCAGAGGAGCCATAAGGTAGGTCATATCATTAATTATGAGGTCATTTCAGCTCATAAACATCATATCTCCATCATTTTTTGAGAATTCATTCCAAGAGTCAAATCATTCACCATTCATAGGGCCGATTTTTCTTAAAATTGTGTTTCTGACTAAAAAAAGATAAATTTGACAAAAGTGAGAGAGGTTTTCATCCATAATAGGTCAAGGAAGAAAAAACTCCTTCATATTTTACACAGGTGTCATGGTTTTAGAAAATTTCAAAAACACAGGTGCCACAGGAGAGTTGCTACACTTCTGGAGTGACCTTGGGAGAATCAAGTTTTCTCATAGTTGGATTATCCAAATCACTTGTGATAATTCAAATTATAACTAGACAAATATAGATTTCCAATGAGCTATCATGAGCTCAATTTATAGTTGAGGAAGGCCTCCAAAATATGCCTGCAACAACACTCTACATTTTTGCACCCTCATTCTGCACTTTTTGACCAGTCTTGGGACAAGCAACTTTTGACAGGGAGAATAAACTCCATTTAGAAAACCAAAGGTATATTTGGAAATTATACAAAATAAGATTTCCAACGAGATATCTTGGGCCCAATTTTGACACCGAGAAGGCCTCCAAATGTAGTTTTCAAAAATATGTTGCATTAGCGTTGCGCATTTTCCTGAAGCACAGCAAAATTGTCAAACGCGTAGTGACCTGGACACTACGCTCTTTTTTGGGACCTAAAAATGAAAAATGGACACTACCATCAGGTTTGTATTTATGATTACATGAACCCTAATTTCATTTTTTCGCCTCTAAATCTGCTTGGTCGCTGCGCGTTTACCAGTCTTGGGAGAATAGGATTTTGACAGGGAAAATGAGCACCATTTTGAAAAATGGAGGTAGTTTTGGTAACTAGACTCAAATTACTTTCCAATGAGCTATCATGGAGATGATTTGGACAATGGGAAGACACTCAAAATCATCTTTGAATAGGGGTAAATTTTTCTACCTGGACACTACGCGTTTCACAAGAAAAATGTATTTTACACAACCTTCAGAAATTTTTGAAGTTTCACTCCAGTTTAACTTTTACTTTATGAAATGAGGAATTTACTTATGTAAATGATCAAGAGGAATGTAAATATAATTTTTTTACTTTTACCTAGGGTAAATACATTAGGTAAGTCAACCATTTGAGTGTAATGAATCAGCTCATTAGAGATAGGAATGAATCACTTTTCTCATCCTACACTCTAGTTATTAGTTTAGCTTTTTATGTAATATCTCCCTCATCTCATCAATTTGACCCCTATGGATGATTGGAGATGGTTTTGAGGTCTATTTAGCTCAGATCTTCATAGGAGTCAAGGGTTGGAATCAGTTTCATTTTTCTTTGTGGATCATGAAGACTTTGTATTCATTTTTTGCCATTAATACAAGAGGAGTTGCAACTATATTTATGGGATACCTATGGTATTAAATGTCCTTCATTTTTTCCTCTTTAGTTACATATGTGTGAATGTATTGTTCATTTCATTTCCATTTCTATGATATAATATTTTATAAGTGTGAGATTCATAATTCATGCTAGTCATGCTCTGTTTTGGATAACTGGTAATAGTTTGTTTCATGTCTTCTATCTGAGAGAAATTCATCTTCTATGCTTCCCTCAACCTTCTTACATTTTCTAAACCCTCATATAACCATTTTCCTCAAGTGATTGACATTTTACCTACCTTGCCCCATTCATCCATGCAACTTTTATTTTTCTCTTGCCCTGACCTAGTTTTCCTTGACCTATTTTCATTATCTGCTAATTTCCCCAACCAAATCAATTCAAAACAACCCCCCTACACTCATTACCTAGCCTAAAACCCTAATTTATCCATCCCTCCTGCCTGGGATCCTTTTGGAGAGAGCCCTCTCTAGCCTGATAGGGCTAGTTATCAAGTCAAAATATTGGTTTGTGGTTACCTCTATTTGGATTCCTTCCTCAGCCTTGGGAATGTGGTGGAGTGATAATAGTACCCTTTCTTAGAATATTTTTATCTTAATCAATATGATGACTAACCCCATTACGAGCATACAATGAGTGTCAGTTTCTCAATTAGGAAATATACTTACCTGGGAGGAGCATAGACACTTGGAGGAGGGAACTTATCCATTGAAGCTTGGGTTGATGTGATATATTCCTTGGAGGTTGGACAATTAAATTAAGGATGTTGGGGTTGGGAAACATACCACACAGAGGTTGGTTATGGATTTGGAAATATGTTGAGGACAAACATTGAGTTTTGTGATTTCATTATCCCACATGTTAATAATTGGACTCAAAGGGACATATGACACACATTTAAATGAGAAACACCTTGCATGAGTACACTTGGATAGAAAACCACTATGGAATAGGGAGTGATCAACTAACAACTGATTCAAGAGTGCACCATCTTTGAGGGGAAGTGAGCCCAAGGAGCATCATGTATGGAGGAACTTGATCTTGAGGCTTATATTAACCCTTGTGTGACACTTTATTATTCTTATATTGTAGATCATTCCATGTGGGTTTTCATTGTTAGTTACCTGCATCAAAAAATGTCCTTATTTTATGTAAGCATACTTCATTGATTGTATATATAAGGGAGAGAGCTCTTGCAATCTCATCATAATTTCATGGAAATTATATCTTTGTTATTGTCTTGTAGATTTATTATAGTGAATAAAAGGTTGGGATTCATAAACCCAAGGAGAGGAGAAGATAAGTATTATAGGTAGAAGGACACTAGGGTTCATAAGTAAACCTTAGAAGACAAGATGAAAGAGCAATGTTTTAGATGTTTTTAGAGATATTTCTTGTGAGATAATAAGGTTTGAGTTATGCATGTAAACCTTAGAGAAGAACATGATATTAGAGGTGATCTAGTTCTTCTAGATCTTGTTGTTGCACTAGGATTTATACCCTAGTAAAATGCATAAAGAATAGAGATAATGAAATATGTAATTTTATAGTCTTAATTCTTGTGGGATGTGAAGCTAGGGAAAGATCATGGAGAGACTAGCTCAATAAGTCTCAAACTTGGTGTGATGTCTGTTAGTTTTTGTAGCATCAAACATGACTTCTAGTCTCGATTTGTTTATAAGAGGCTAAGGAACACGATTTATCCAAAGCCTAGAAAAGGTTTCACGATATAAGATTGTGAAATGCCTCAACTAAATTAATTGATCATTATTTAAAATTTCCCAAGTATAACTTAGGAAAATTGATTAATTAATCGAAATTAATTAATGATGTTTGAGAATGCTCTAGAGACTCACATGGATCGAGTCTAAGACGATCTTAGAAGTTCATGAGGATTTAATCATGGTTGTTGAAGCTTCAATGAGAGATTATAAGAGCATATTGATGTGATGAAGATAGATACACAAGTGAGGGAGCTATTATTCAGGCAATGTGAATTTCCTAGTGCATAATGATTCAGTGAGGGGAGAATTCGAGCCAGTGGAGGAGAATCAATGAATGAGGGAGAAAAAAAGATAATTTCGAAGGAATTTCCAGCAGATTTCCAGTGCCAGAGAGGCAAGAAAGAGGGGGGCCAAATTGTTTTGCAGAAAAGCCATTTAGGTAGTGTGAGTGAGTCAATACCCAAATGCAAATGCTAGGAAGAGATCGATTCAATTGCTGAAGGATGAGAGACCACCCAGAAGGAAAGTTGAGTCATTTCTAGAGGCAAAGGGAGGCTAGATGACCCTATTGAAGGAAATTTTAGGGGTTGTCCATACTTGTGCAAGCCATCAGTGAAAGCAAATAGTAGGCAATGTGAGCAGGCCAGAAGGAGGCCAGTTAATTTGTAGAGGGCAAAATTTCTCTCCCAAAAAAATTTCCAAATTATTTTTTATAGGATTTCCAATGAGGCCTCTAGATTATTGTACTAATATTTTTACTGTTGCATAATAATAATATAAATCCTCATATGTTGCGTTGATTTCCCCTTTAGGGTTTTTCTGGGGACATTAGTCCAAAATAACTGTGTTAATTATGTCCATGAATTTCTCAATTCTAGTTTAATTTTCCGCAACATGTTTATTTTTTTGTGAAGAATCACAATGTGATTTATTCAATATTAATCATAAAATTAATAAATTGTTAATCAGTTAGGAGAATAAATTACAGTAGTTGTTCAAGGAATTTTCACATGGGATAAGAGTAGTGAAGATCAAATTAGAGGCTCAGAGGCGACAAGAGGATATTGTGCAACTTCATAAGGAGATCTAGGCACAATTTCTCCATATTTGTGTAGGTCATCCAGGGGTGTGAATTGCAGATGCAGTGAGGTTAAATTTCCAGGTCCAAGTAGAGGAAAATTTTGAATAGCCTTAGGAGCAAAAATTTTGGGTTGTGTATTTGTCGAGAAATAGTTCTAGTGAGAAAATCAATAGATTTGTTAAGCAGATCTGGGCATAGAAGTTTTGCGACAAGGGTTTCATTTGTAGATATGTGCAAGGGTAGGAAGATAAAAACACATTGAAGAGATGAGATTCCTATAATTTCTCATATTTCCAGTTGTAGTATGCAGTAGCAGGCTTTGTAGTCCAGTTACTGGAGGTAAGTAAAGCAGATTTGTGCATTTCAAAGAGGGGTGCGAGTAGCAAAAGAGAAGCTGAGCAGGAAAGAGGAATTTATTTCTAGGTTTAACCTTCAACTTATTTGAGTTTCGCAGGGATGACCACAACAAGACTCAGGGATCAAGATAAACTAGACAAAGTCTCCAACTTTGGCATATGGAAGGCTAAAATTTCATTCATGTTAGATGAGTATGGTTTGAAGGAGTATGCACAGAACACTATTTCCAAACCTACAGATTCTCAACAACATGCAACATACAAGAAAGATATAGCTAAGGCTAAGAGGATGATCCTAGATGGCATTCAAGATCATATTTTTCTGCATATTGCTGCACTAAACAAAACAAAATAAATGTGGGATGTCATAGTAAACATGTATGAGAATCCATCAGAGAATCAAAAGATGATGCTCAAGGAGAATATAAGGATCACCATAATTCAGAAGGGGGAAGGTGTTAGACCGTACCTCACTAGGATTTAGAATGCCATATATGAACTAGCAACCATTGGATAAAAACCATCAGATAGCGAGCTAGTTAGAACTCTCAATTTTTTCACTAAGAAGTGGAATAACTTCTTCCAAGTTATCTCTGGACAAGATACACTACATGGATAGGATCGTCTATTGAGTGACTTCACTTAGGAGGATATGAGGCTCAACCTTGTGAATGGTACTGCCAACAGCAGTAGCAAGGGACATGAACAAGAGGAGAAGGATGAAAAAAACATTGTTGATTTTTCTTAGGGATATATTTTTCTTTGTTTTAGATAATTGCATTTCTTCATTTTCATATTAGATTCACCTGACAACATCATATCATTATTCATATTTACAATATTATTCAGAAACATATGTAATTATATATAAATAACAACATCATCATTAATGAAAAAAACATAAAGGAACAATAGAAGAAAATCATTCACACATAGAGACACTAGGATTGGTCGGAGATGAACTTGCAACCATTGGAAAAAAACCATCAGATAACGAGCTAGTCAGAACTCTTAATGGTTTCACTGAACAGTGGCATAAATTCATCCAAGTTATATATGGACGAGATACACTACATGGATGGGATCGTTTGTGGAGTGACTTCACTTAGGAGGAGATGAGACTCAACCTTGTGAATGGTATGGCCAGTAGCAGTAGCAAGGGACAAAAACAAGAGGAGGAGGATGACAAAAACATTGTTGATTTTTCTTAGGGCTATATTATTCTTTTCTTTAGATAATTTCATTTCTTAATTTGCATATTAGATTCACCCCACAACATCATATCATTATTCAGAAACATATGCAATTATATAGAAAGCGCAACATCATCATTAATGCAGTGGAAACATAAATGAACAATCATTAGGGGAATTTTGAGGTTTAAAATGGGCCTCCTAAGGAAAACGTACAATCAAAATTCACTTTATGAGAACTAATCACATTTTAGGGTATGACATCATCCCTAATGGTTGAGGTGGCATTGCTTGAGTTAAAGGTATTTACTTGTCACATTCTCATTAGTGGATAAAAACTCATGGTTAAGCATGGTAGTGCTATAAGTACTTTTAAAGTCATAAAGTAAAGTACTCATAATAAATGTCATTTCACATTTTTTGTATAAAATATTATTATTGTCATTTCATATTTTTTGAAAGAAACAACGCATATCCCTACACAATCTTCATGTATTTACACACTTTTGAATAAATATAATATTTATATATTTTCATATATTTATTTTAAAATTATATATTCATCTCATTTTATTTAATATTACAATTTCAAATTAATTATAGGTTAATATCTATACATATATATTATACATATGAAATCAAAATAAATAAAATGTAACCTCGTAATTTTAGGAAAAATCAAATCTATAAATAATATCATTATAATATTAATAGAAATACAAACATATTAAAATTAAAGAAAAAATACATTTTATTTTTGTTCGATGGAAAAAGGTATATTAATTTTGTATGTTGAAAAAAGATATATTAGGTTCAACATAGTTTGGGGGAAAAAATACTATATATATATATATATATATATATATATATATTAAATTTATTTCAATACTTTTTTTAAAAATTTTAAATAAAACTTAGTTCATTTCATTATGATTATATTAATATTATATAATAGTATATATAATATTATGAAAATTAATCGAAATGTTATAGAATATATATTATATTCATTTTTATATTATATATCATTTCTTCTTATGTTATAAATCAAATCAATTCAATATGTAATATTAAATTCATACATAAAACAATATATTACATATATTATATTATATTTTTTTATATAGTATATTAATTACATGTTATTATATAAGTTAAATAATATATTTTTCAATTAATAGTATATCCTATAATTAAGAATTTATGAATTTATATTTATGTTTTATTTTAAGTTAGTTAAGTACAAATGACAAATGCATTAGTTGTGCAATGATAATTATCTTTTTTTTAAAGTTCATTCTTAGTCATAGTCACATCAATACAATTTTTTTATTAATTTTATTTTGGTACAACTTTTGAATTGAAATTAACCATGGTTATATGGATTTTGGTGCAAAAAGTGAATTGAAAATTCATAAATATTATTTTATCGATTTAGCTATTATTTTATTATTTCTTTAGGAGACCCATTTTAGACCTCAAAATTTCCCTACTGAGAAGAAAATCATTCACAAATAGAGACATCAAGATTGGTCAGAGACCAAGGAAAAACCTACTACAGGGAAAACCATTTCAAATTCTTCTTCTTATTAGATTCTCTTGGAATGATTAAAAAAAGATATTATAATGATCCATATATTCAACCATAATCCTATCCAGAAAAATCAACTAAACAACATCCATGAGATGAAACCAATAATGCTAATAATCAAAACCCTAATTTAGATCTTGCAATCAACTATCACTATCTACGATCAACTGCCAAACTCTGCAGTCAACTGACGAAACCTTTGGTCAACTGTAAAATTCAAACCCTAGCTTCTAATCGCATAAAGAGAGTGATGTGCTTGTGGCTGAAACCCTCTAACTACACGCATGACACTACATTCCTGCAGTTGCGACCAAAATTTTCCTGAAGCATGCTCACAGTCGGAAACCAAAACCTTAGATCTCACGTATGAGCCTTGAAACCTGCAATTTCGGACCTATACAAACCCATCTCCATGAACCACCTCAGACCCGTGCGAGCCAAACCAAAGAAAGAAGAATTATGATAATGATGATGATGATGTCAAAATGAGGGTCACTTGACTTGTATTTATGGCCATCCATGGGTGTCCAATTTTTCTTTTGAGTCGACCTGTCCTTTTGTGCACATGTGAAATTTTCTTCAAAAATACACTTTCCCTTGTCCAAATTGAGCACTTCAATAGTCAAAATTGGTCCTCTTGAAAAGAGGAATCTAGTCCCATGACTGGAATTTGTCACTAAGCTGCCAAATTAACACTCCCTCTTAGTTAGGGAAAAATTCCAACGGTATCATGTAATCATCACAAGTATCATTGCATCAAATCATATCCTATCTCTGATGAACTCTTAGCTAAACTGAGAGGGGGGTGAATCATTTTAGTACATTCGTGGACATTTAAAACTCTTTTCATTCAACTCAATTACCCATTAAGTTCATAAGCAGCTTAATACATAATGAATCAATAAACTTAATGTGTGTAGAGAAAGTAATTAAGCAGATTAAAAAATCACACCAACACATAATCATCAAGCACATAGACAACAGATATAAGTGGAAACCCATAAGGGAGAAAACCACATCTTATTATTGTTGTGATGCAAAGGCAAGCTTCAACTCCCTCTCACCACTGATTTTATATAGGCTCCAACCTACAGAAGGATACTACCTCAAATTCTTCAAGCTACAACTTGCAAGGAAGCTCCAACTCCCATCTATTTTCTGCAGGCTACAACCCACGGGAGGCTTCTACCTTAACCAACTCCAACTGTACATCTATCAAGCTACAACTTGAAACGGAAGCACCAACTCCCATGTATTTTTCTATAGACTACAACCCACAGGAGGCTCCTACCTCAACCAGCTACAACTAGAAAACTATCAAGCTACTACTCGAAAGGAGACTACAATCCCCTCACTCAACATGAAACTAAAATGTTGATTTGCCTAGATATCAGCTTTGTTATAATCCTTCTCCACTGCTGCCTCTTCAGCCTTTATATCTACTTCATATCAGATCTCTCTTATTCTTCCACTCTCCAACCTTCTGCATCTCTCTTACATTCTTTTGCTCTTTTCAATTCTACAACTTTCTAACCTCTTTCGCACTCTTCAATTTTGTTGCACCCTCTCTCTCTCTTCCTGTTTTTCGTCACATTCTACACATGGATATTACCTGTTTTATACATATAACTTCATGATTTTTTTCATTCTCTATGGGAATATGAAGTGAATAGGCATGAATATTTGCCTTCCACCCATTCGATTCCTTACACTTCAATTCAGGTTATTACATTAGAAATAATCATTACAGCACTCATGGAGTTTTGCTTATGCCTACGGAGACTTGCCTTTGCATCACAAACAATATAAAATAATCAATGAATTTACATTTACAATTACAATAATATTTCAATTCAGCCCTTTCAGCTTGTCTACTCTGCTTGCTATCCCTTTGTCTTCTCTGCCTACCGTTATATTTCCAACTATGCTGCAGCATTACTATCTTAGCCCGACTTGACCCGTGCTTTTATGCTTTACACCACCTTTGCCTATTGTGTATCTTACCTGCAACGTTTTATGCTCTTCTCTGCTCCTTTTCTCTGTGTCGGGTTAATTACCCGAGTCTCCTTCTACCCACGTTCAGTCTTTGTTATCAAACTGCCAAAGCCGCATAACACCTTTGCACGAGTGTCCAGTCACTTTCCCATAGTATTTTCTCTTGTGTTTAGCCTTTCCTTTTTAACTCACAGCCACAACTACATGACATTGTTCTGCACTTAGAGTCGTGTATTTCCCAAGTCTACTCTCGTTCAGAATTTTCTTTATACACCCGATTCTTTTGCCTGCATTCATTCTTTTCTTCGTAAATCGATTTGTCTTCTACTTCCAATGTTTTCTTCATAAAACCACATAGCCTCGGACTTGAAATAGATCATATCTTAACTTCAAAATTTATCGCGTTTGGTCTCATATCGCATTTCGACGTATCAAGGTTTTACGTTATAATCCCCCTTTTCACCTCCGATGCGATTTAACACTGGAAAGGCTTTACATCCGGATTTGAAATCCTTTGCAATTTGACTCTGGCGCTACATCGCATCTGGCTTCTTGTCGCATGTCACGGGATTTAGTTCTTAGCGCTAACAAGTTTCCCTTTAACATATGCAATATGAAATCGCATCACATCGCAAACCAAACTTCTTATTGCATCACAAAACAAATAATGTGTGATGTCTTAACATGTAAATGTAAGAATTGATGATTGCGATGTGCGGTATGCGGATGGGTCCAATGCCAGACTTTAAATTCTCTAGACTTTAGCTTTGAAGCTCCATTTCATCCACTCCTCTTTATCGCACTTCATAAGTTTTAGATTATAGCAATTTTGCAATACTTGCGATTTTTTGATTTCTCAAATCGCAGTGAACTCCCCGTTGCAACTCGCAACTTTTAACGTTAACAATAAACTTATCCTATGCGATCTGTGATGTGCGGTATGCGGGCTAGGTCCATGTCATCATGCCACATCACCCTGCCATGTCATTGCCACATCATCATAAATTTCCTACGATCTATGGGGTCGAAGCCACGTCATCTGCCATGTCAGCTTGCCACATCACTACCACATCATCGCCATGTCATTGCCACGTCACTCTGCCATGTCACTGCCATGTCATCATAAATTTTTTGCGATCTATGGGGTTGAAGCCACGTCATCTGCCATGTCAGATTGCCACATCACTACCACGTCATCGCCATGTCATTTCCATGTCATCAATCGCACTTCGGATTTCGCAACTTCTGTGACTTATCGCATCGCAACTTAAATAGTTTAACTTGCATTTTATTATCATATAAATGTAAAAATCACCGATATGCAATAAGCAATTTAATTTCCACCATTGATCAATGCCCAGATCCAACGGTCCATGCTACTCCTTTTCTGATTTGTGCATCATGACTTAAAACGATTTAACACGTTTCTTATCATACTCTTGTAGAACTCACCGATGTGCGATATGTGATTTAATCTCATGTGATTAATGCTCATATCCAACCAGTCCCGTTGCTCCTTTGTTAATCTTCACATTGCAAATAAGATAGTTTACCATAAATTTAATCTCCATTGTTGATCTATGACGGATCAACAGCCCTTGCGTATGTTTACTCCGGTTTTAGAGTTTGTTCTGGTTGTGCCCATTCGTTTCTTTCTGGTTGTTGTTAAATACTTGACTCGTTCACGACTTTGCCCGTACGTTCATGACTGTTTGCCTTTGCTGTTTTGTTGCCTTTGCTCCTTTTGTGCCATAACTTCCTTTGATTCCCTTGCTTCTTTGCTTCCTTTTCTACCTTTTCCTTTTTTCTACCTTTGCTCCTTTGTTGCCTTTGTTGCCTTTATTCATTTTCTTCCTTAATTGCCTTTGTTTCCTTTGTTGCATTTTCCTTTTTGTTGTCATTTCTCCTTTCCTACCTTTGTTGCCTTTGTTCCTTTTCTACCTTAACTACCTTTGTTTCCTTTTCTCCTTTGATTCTAAAGTTTCTCCTCTTTGCTCCTCTACCTTTGTTGATGGTCTAATGATGCTCCTTGCCTCTCTACTGCTCCTATGCCTCTCTTTTATTCTTTCTTACTGCATTATTTCCTGATCTGCTTCTTTGCCTTATTATTGCTACTTCTCTACTCCTTTTCCTTAATGATATTTCTAGTGTTACTCCTTTGTTCTCCTTTTCCATCAATGACAATATTTCCAACAACCTCAAGTATCTCATCATCAAAAATCATTACTACTCATCTCGACTCATCTTTTCCTATCCATGCTTATCTCTTGATTGACTCTGCTAATATGCTAAACATTCTCGAATCTAAAAGAAGAATAATTTGACATCAGAGGGGAGTCCAAGCTACCACCCTATATTCATCTTCCAATGGGAAACTTAGTGCTACAACCTAGGAAACATTAGAGAGCTTAACATCAGGGAGCACATCTCAACTTGAAACCACATCGAGGAGCTCAATCTCAACCTAGAATCTAATGACAATGAGGAAGGTACTATGGGACACTCTCACCCCAAGTCATCTCATAGGGAGAAAACATCTTCCACCCTATGTAGAGCAATAGGAGTCATTTCATAGGGGAGAAAACATCTTCCACCCTATGTCGATCAACAATATCTCATCCATCCTATTTCCCACTGATATTCCCAACAATGACCCTAAATATTAATGTGGTAGAAAACATGCATCATAATCAACTTGGGTAACACACCTCCAAGCACTCTCTTAACCCGTTGGCCAGTAATCCCAACAAGCCCATCTTGTGGGTATGATGCCAAATGGGGTATAATTTGAATAGACCAAGATAGGGGAGCAACATCTTCGATTCTATGGGTAATAGATAGGGGTGAAACCCTATTTTCGAGAGATCCCTCAAACCCAGGAGTCCTCCATCTCAATTCCACACCCTGGGAGCTCAAACAGGGGGGAGATTTGGCTCAATGTCCTTGATCAGTCTTGCTCTGTGTAAATCATAAACATATCATTGTGCTCATATCTGGTACTAGCTTAAACAACTCACTGAAGATTTAAATCATAATGTCTCAATAACAGTAGTCTCCTAGTCATGCAGGACATCAAATCAAATATTATATTAGAACAAATATATGTTACAAAAAGGATACCTCATTCATCCTCCCTCTCACGAAGGAAAAATCCACATGCTTAAGCTTGTTTCATACAATAAAACTTTCTCAATATATGAAGGTATCTTAGTCCCAACTATATACGAGAATATTTTCCAATCAGATCCCATTCTCTATTATCACAATGTATCAATGTCACATCCAGGACTTTCTCAAAAAAATATTCAAAGAGCTTCCTTAACCAAACTACCCCACATCTAGCCATGATAGCAATAATGTACTAAAGTACCTTGGCCATGCTTAAAGCTATGGACTTGTATTTCCTACTCATCCAAAATATCATGGCAGATCTCAAACTAAAGCAACACCAAAATGTGCTCATTTTATCAATAATTATTCTATCCAAAATTGTATTAATGCATCCAGTCGGTCATATATCATAGGAATACTATCTCAGAGCAAAATTGATCGTCCCATGAAAATATCTAAACATGTGCTTGGCGGAAACCCCATGTGTATGAAGCGGCTCAATCATGAATTGACTCTGGAAGTTTTCTGCAAAACATATATCTAGATAGGTGTTCACATGGAACATCAATGTTTCAACCATCTGTTGGTTTCCAAGTCAGTTTCAACAATATCTTTGTATCACTTCTTGAAATTCAATTCCATTGGGGCGTCAAAGGATTTGCATTCCCATTTTCCAAAATCTCTTCTATAACTTCACGATATATTTTCCCTTTCCAAGTTATTCATTTCATACTTTAGAGGCCAACACCCTCTTACTTTGACCATCAAATACTAGTTACCTGTTAAGAATAGGTTGTCAACATATAAAACCAAAATCAAAGGCATATCTTGAACCACTTTTGAAGTAGAGGTTCGAATCGACACAAATTCCAGGCTTCACCAAGAAACTGACAATGTAAACATACAAGGCTTGAGAAGCTTGCTTAAAATCATACAATGCTTCCTGTAAACATAATACTGAAGAACCTCACATTCGAGGAAATTTTAGACTAAAAGTGCCCATGAAATTTTCACATAATTTCCATGTCATAATATGTAAACCAATCAAAACCATTTAAATTTAAAAAGAGGTACATGTAAATATCTTGGAGGGAAAAGAAGAAAAACTATTTTTTTAATTGTATTTTTCACTTATCTCCTTATAGGCTTACTCAAATTTCAAGTGTAGACACTAAATTCAACATCCAATCAGTACCCATTATGCATACTTTTGAGAATACCCACATTGATATAAAATTAAGATACATTAAAAAAGAGTGTTGAACACGCTTTTTTAATGTATCTTCAATTTTTATTAATGTGGGTCTTCTCAAAAGTATGCATAATGGGTACTCTTTGGATGCGAAATTTAATGTGTCTACACTTGATATTTGAGTAAGCCTAGAAGGAGATAAGCCAAAATTAAAATTTTAAAAAAAATAGTTTTCTTATTTTTCCTCCAAAAATCATAACCCTTTTTTTTTAACTATTATTTCATTATTATTCCTTAGGAGGCCACTTTTAGGCTAATATTTCCTCTAATGAATAAATCAATAATGTTTAATCAAATTATACTAGGTTTGTTTATCAAGCCTTAAATGTCAAAACTAATATCAAAGTCATAAATTTTCATACCAATATCATTATAAAAACTCTTCAGTCCATGTGGCAAGTAGAGCTCACACCTAAATACCAGGTTACAAGCTTATCTCATGTCAACAACTATTATTTACCAAGCAATATCCTGTCAAACTTTATCAAGCCATCCTTATGATAATAATATGAATAATTTTTGTCACTGAATGTAAATGCATACATCAAGGATAAGTCATATAAGATTTTTCCATTCATAAGATCACTACATACTTCACACTTCAACCAATGTGTCGAAGCCCATGATGCCAATACATAATTAATATTTAATCACTAAGAGTCACTCTGCCCATATTTTCATGCCACATCAAGGCAAATTTCCATTGTCAAATACCAAATCTGATCAAAACACTAATTTGTTATCTTTCTGAATTCAATCAATCAATAAGCCAAAACATATCTATGAAATTTCAAGCATCATGATAAAATTCTAAGACATCATCAATTATCCAAGACAATATTGCTCATCTATACTAAGTCAATCCAATAAGACAAATCTTGTCAAACCCTTGCAACTATTATCAGATATAGTCATATACTAGCTCAAATGATCAAGTGAAGGAAAACAAAATACTGATATGCATATTTCAGTCCCCTGTATACACAAGATTAACCGATAGTCACCTTTCCTATAATAAGTCAAACATTATGTAGGTCTAAAAAAATTCCATGCTCAGAGAACTCTCTATAATCTTATGCATGTATGTAGGACTGTCATCCTCGTAGTGCGCTCTTGGTCTTGTGCATAAGGTTGTAGATTTTGTAACCTACACGCTCAATCGCACCCATAGGCCTTCTTTTGTGCAGTTGAGAGGATTATAACCACACCCTTAAGCCTTTCTCCCAACAGTTGGGGCTTGGACTAGAAGAAACCTTCTCTACTCGGATCAAAACTTGCCAAATTTTTTTCAACAACATAATATGGTTATTCATATTCAGAATCCTTCCTTCAAAAGTCTGTTGTCTTCTATTCATTTTAAATAATAATAGGTGATGATATCTCATGGAGAGTTTCTCCCTTTGAATGAGAATCTACTTCAATTTTCATCATCAAGACATAAAATTGTCTACAATACTACTTTCATGCATCAATAGAACTCTTAGATGATGAAATCAAATTATCTTAGACATATATGCATCATAGTCATAACATATTATCATCAACTACTTCATCGTCACATATGACATAAAACATTCATCAAGGGTTAGTGTCATATAATTAGGTCAACTGACAACTGTATCATCATACTTCAAGGATCATAATCACAACATCATTTTTTTATCACATTCCTCGACCACCAAGTCAGGGAATCAAATTTACCACATTTTCGAATTTACAAAGTTTAACAAAACTAAAAAATATCTCGAGTCTCCATATTATCATTATACTTTTAGCATCAAAGTTATCATGCTTATCACAATAATTTAACAATAGTATCGATTTCAGTATATCAAAATCAATGTATCTAACATGCTTAAGAAAAAATAGGAAATCCATCATGTCTATAGTAAAATGTAAGATACTTGCCAAATTTCAAGAGCACCAATATATCACATGTACTAGATATCAAACTTTCTTTCATATGCATGCATGAGTCATGTATGTAAGTGATATTTTCATCATACCTTAGGGCTTACCTTGCCATCCATTCATGCAACTAAATCATAACACTGAAACAATACACCTTGTAGTATACCTTGTGCAACTTGTAGTGCTTATTTGTCATTGGCAGTTGTAGCACTTATAATTTTTGGATGCTACTTTGAAACATTTTCATCAGGTACACTATCTCTCTTTTCCTACACCTTAGATGACCCCCAAAAGGATCTACTTATCACATCTCATCAAGAGGGTCGAAGTATTCAAATATTCAAATATTCACACAGGAAGTATAAGCAATAATCAAAACAAGAATAGTGTCACATAGAAATAACATAGATCTAATAATTACTTATATTTAACAAGAGGTAATCATATCCCTCTTGAACCAACCTTCAATATTTAGTATTTTCCATCCTCCATGCAACAATGTTGTCTTCAATATCTCCATCTTCTCTTGCTTCCATCAATGGTGTCTTTATAGGGTTGATCTCAATGACTTTTCTTCAACCCAACTCTGATACCATGTTGATTTTTCTTCGGGATATATTGTTCTTTACTTTAGATAATTGCATTTCTTCATTTTCATATTATATTCACCCCACAACATCATATCATTATTTAGATTTACAACATTATGCAAAAACATATGCAATTATATAGAAAGAACAACATCATCATCAATGCAACGTAACATAAAGGAACAATAGAAGAAAATCATTCACACATAAAGACACCAGAATTGGTTGGAGACCAGGGAAAAACCCACTACAGGGAAAACCCTTTCAAATTATTTTTCTTATTAGATTGTCATTGAATGACTCAACAAAAGAGAGTACAATGATCCATATCTTCAACCATAATCCTATCCATCAAAATCAACTAAACAACATCCATGAGATGAACCCAATGGTAGTGTTTGTAGCATCGGATGTGCTTTAGCCTCGAGATTTTGCAGAGAGGTTAGAATACATGAGTACTCCAATACCCATAAAGTGTTTATGGAAATTCCACCTAGAGATGACCTAATTAAAATAATTAATCAATTTTTATTAATTCTAAACTTAGGAAATATGATTAATTAAAAGGTATTAATTAAGTTAGGTGGGAATCTTCTAGAAAAAGGCATGGATCACATTCAAGTTAATCTTAGACATCGATTAAGTTTTAATCGTGGTTTTTGATGTCTCAATGAGGAATTATAAGAAGAAACTTGATGAGGCTTGGAGAACACACTTGTAGAGTACGATTTTACTAGCAGATCGATTTCCTGAGTAGCAGCGCTGAGTTGCTGGAGAGAGAGCTAGTCAGCTCGAAGCAGTGAGAGAGGGGCAGGGATAGTAAGGCTGGAGGAAGATTTTCCAGATCTGGTGAGTGCACAATAGAGAGGAAGTGAGTACCAATAAGAGAGGAAGCACAAATTCCACACAAAGGCAACATAGTGCTTCAGAGGAGATCCACATTTTTGTTGGGAAGCATAGTTGATTAAGTGCTAGAAGCCAAAGAGGGATTCTGAAATCCAGGAGGGTCCAGTTTCCAGACAACCGTTAATCAGTGATTGTCATTGATGTCAATCCAAGCAACACCAGGGGCTACCCCGATATTTCATGGTAATTTTGACCTACAAAATTACTATATTCTAGGTCAATAATATTTTTTATGGCTTCTACTTGTCGAGATGTTTCTGTTGATATATGGCATGCCACGTAATTCTTCACAGTTTGACAGATATTCATGTTTGAAGTTTGTAACCCCGGTTAGTGGGCTAAAACCCCATGGGGTTGTGGCATGGGTCATTGAAAAGTAAATAATCAATAATTTTTAAGCTCCTAAAATACCTCCCATGTTCACTTGTTGAATCCCCTCTCAACCTAAGAATTTATATAAATTATGATCCTCATATCCTCCTTATGTAGGGATTTCACTACCTGAAACAAGTCGTCGTGGAATTTGCGCTCTAAATTTTTTTCTGTGAAGTTTAAGAAGCTGAAATTTTTATGAGGTGAAGAAGAAATCCTGAGGAAGCTCCTATAAAAATTTTAGATCAAGGGGCACAATATTTTTGGAGATATGATCTGTGTAAGTTAGTGTTTTAACGGGCTCCTGAACTTCATCTCAAAGAAATGACCTTGGGAAAATCTTCATAACTCTCTCTCTCTAAGTATCGGAATGGAATTCTATCATAAGTGGCAGATATTTCACAGACTGTAGTTTTCGTTGTATCAATTTCAGAGCTGAATGAAGAGACAGTGACATGTGGCACGTTGTACAAGTTTGCTCTACTGAACTAGTCCATAATTAGGTCATTGTAAGAGATTGGGAATAACTCTCTCTTGAACAATCCAATTGGTATTAGAGCTTGGTTCCTTCAATATAATTTTAACAGCTGGAAGGAGGTCATGGAGCATACCAAGAATGGTGTACCTCTGTTCAGTGAAAAAAATTATGCACTCTGGAAAGGAAGAATGGAGGTCTATCTCTTGGTGCAAGGTTATGAAGTATGGGACATTGTTCAAAATGGATTTACATCAACTGCGGATGAATAAGGTAATAATAATTTGGTAAATGATGTAAAAGAAAATAATATTATTATCAGTGGACTTATTGAATCTGCTTATCATAAGGTGTTGGGTTGTAAAACCACCAAAAATATATGGGACAAGCTTGAGAATATATATGCAGGTGACTCAAATGTCAAAGAATCAAAGCTTCAAATCTACAGAGCAAAATTTGAGCAACTCGGAATGAAAGAATATAACAACATTGTTGCATACTTCCAACACATTGATAAAATAACCAACACTCTGGAAGGATTGGGAGAGCATGTTGACGAGAAAAATATTATACAAAAGATTCTTAGGACATTACCAGGGAGATTCAACCCAAAGGCATCGGTCTTAGAATATAGTGCAAATATGGACAAACTCAGCAAAGAGGAATCACATGGTGTTCTCATAGAATATGAAATGAGACTTGATGAAGAAGAGGGTACTTCGCATCTAGAAACTGCGTTCGTTGCATCTAAGAAAACCAATAAGGAGAAACAACCTTCAAAGGCACAGACCTGCACCTGCAAGTGTGAAGAAAAGGCAGATGATGAAGAAGGTATTTCAGATGGAGAATATACTTGCTTTACGAGAAAACTAAAAATTGGTAAGGGAAAATTCAAGGGTAAACTTCCATTGATATGTTTCGGCTGTGGTGAGGTTGGGCATTTCACAGCAAAATTTCCGAACAAAAGTGATGGCAACTTAAAAGAAAAGAAAGACTTTAAGAAATTCAACAAGCAAAGAAAAAAGAAAGGATTTAAAACGAACTTCCTCTCTAAAGAAGATAGCTCATCATCCGATGAAGACAATGAAGGTGAAGAAGAAGCCAATGAGAGATTATTGTTTATGGCCAAACACATTAAACAAGAGGTATCAAACAACAAAGAAGAAGGGATTACCATAGAATAATTTTCTAAGGAGGTAATCAAGCTTAGAAAAGAGCTCAAGGCTAAGAAGATCCATTCCAATACTCTTGAAGGACAATTTCAAGGTCTTGAAATTGAAGTTGAAGAACACAAATGTATTAAAGAGTCACTTCAAAAGAAGTTGGAAGAAAGCAACCAAGAAAGGGAAGCATTAGAAGCCGAAGTAGTATCGCTGTGTAAGGAAGTGAAGAAGGGAAAAAATGTCCAAAACTATGCCAACAGCTCAAGGACATTGGAAGAACTCATCAAAAATCAACGATCTTACAATGACAGAACTAGCCACGGTTACAAAGAAGAAGAAGTAGGACCTTCTACAACAAAATACAATCAACCTATGAGATTTTAAATGCATGTAGACTTCATTGGACAAGATTCACAAGAACATCCTTGGAAGACAATTCCTTGACGAAGATTTCCATCTAGGTACCAACAAATTTTTCATGGCTATTGTTATTCATGTGGAAAATTTGGTCATAAAGTTGTAGAATGTTGCACGTACCCTAGGAACCAATACAATTCCAAGAGATCTATCAAATATGAACCTCCCAAGGATCAACGAAACATCAATAGATTTGAACATTTAAGAAATAATATGGACTGTTACAAATGTCAGAACTTTGGACACATAGCCAGAGACTACAGACTTGAAAATCCTCCAGAAGAATCTTCGAAGCCACAGAACGAAAAAACATGGAAGAAGAAGAAAATTGATAATTGTGCTCTCACTCTCAAGGCTCAAAACAACAAATATGTGTGGTATGTTGATAGCGGTTGCTCAACTCATATGACTAGATATAGAAAGAAATTTTTATGTCTGAAAACTAAGAAGGATGGAACCGTGTCCTTTGGAAATGATGGATCTTCAAATGTTATAGGATCAGGTATTGTCACTCTCGGAAGAAAATATGCTCTAGCCAAGAATCTTCTATTGGTTGAAAACATGAATCACAATCTACTTAGTGTTGGAAAAATGTGTGATCAAGGACACACAATACTATTCAACTCCACAAAATGTGAAATCAGGAAAGGAAGGTATGGTGAAATTGTGGCTACAGCAAGTCGAGCTCCAAATGACATATATGTTCTAGATGAAGCAACTAAAGCACGTCTAATAGCTAAAGAGGATGATATAATATTTGGTAGCAATGATGATCAAATAAGTAAGAAATTTGCTACAAAGATGCAAAGTGACTTTGATATGTCTTTACTTGGTGAGCTGACATACTTTTAGGGCTTCAAATATCTCAGCAAGAGAAAGGAATATGTATATGTCAAGCCAAGTACATCAAGGAAATGCTCAAGAAATTCAAAATGGAAGATTGCAAACCCATCCTTACTCCAATGGTAACAAGTTGCAAATTGAGCATAGACGACTCATCTAAGGATATGGATCAAAGGTTATACAAATCTAGGATTGGTAGTATTCTATATGTAACAGCCTCTCGGCCAGATGTTATGCAAGCAGTTGGACAAGTAGCAAGATTCCAAGTAGCACCAAAAGAATCACATATTATTATTATCAAAATAATTCTTAGATATCTAAAGGGAACAGCAAAATATGGCTTTTGGTATCCCAAGGGTAACAATCTCATTATTCAAGACTTTACAGATGCAAATTGGGCAGGAAACGTTGATGATCGTAAGAGTACTCATGAAGCATTGGAATATCTTCACCGGAAGCTTGGGATTCTCCCAAGTTCTCATTATATTTTCCTTATTTAGAATATCAAGGGGGAGTGGAAGTGTGTAGAGGTCTGCAGGATGGTTGTGTGTCAGGGGGAGTTACACTTTTTCATTGATGTAAAAGGGGGAGAGAATGTTGTAGGAATAGGTGTCATGATCGTCAAGGGAGTACTTGTTTCCATCAATGCCAAAGGGGGAGATTTTGGATTAGAATTGGTCATTGATTTCAACCCAAGTAGCACCAAGGGCTACCCCGATCTTGCATGGTAATTTTGACCTAAAAAATTACTATATTCAGGGTCAATAATACTTTGTATGGATTCTACTTGTCAAGATGTTTCTGTTGATAGATGGCACACCATGTAATTCTTCATGGTTTGAGAGATATTCATGTTTGAAGTTTGTAACCCTAGTTAGTGGACTAAAATCACATGGGGTTGTGGCATGGGTCATTGAAAATTCAATAATTAATCATTTTTAAGCTCCTAAAATCCTTCCCACATTCACTTGTTGAAGCCCCTCTCAACCTAAACATTTATATAAATTGTGATCCTCATATAATCCTTATGTAGGGATTTTGCTACCTGAAACGGGTCATCATGGAATTTTCACTCTAACTTTCTTTCTACGAAGTTTCGGAAGCTGAAATTTTTATGAGGTGAAGCCGAAATCCTGAGGAAGCTCCTATAAAAATTTCAGATCAAGGTGCACAATATTTTCGGAGATATGATCTGTGGAAGTTAGTGTTTTTGCAGGCTTCTGAACTTCATGTCAAAGAAGTGACCTTGGGAAAATCTTCATAACTCTCTCTCTGAGTATCGGATTGGAATTCTGTAAAAAGTGGCATATATTTCACGGACTGCAGTTTTCATTTATCAAGTTCAAAGATGAATGAAGAAATAGTGACACATGGCACGCGGTACAAGTTCACTCTAATGAATAAGTCCATAATTAGGTCATTGTGAGAGATTGGGCATAACTCTCCCTTGAAGAATCCAAATTGGGTCAAGCCTCTGGCATTGGAAAGAAGACTCAAAGGACTAATACATATCCAAAAATAACATATTGGGGATCTGAAATAACATAGATACACTAGATTCAATATCGAGCTCTTAGAAGGCAAGAAAAAGCTAGATCATGTGTTTTCAAGGGCTGCAAAGGACCACACTTTCTAGGGCAGCAAAGCAAAGAAAGGTGCAGAAGATGGTAGCATGAAAATAGCAGCAATCAAGGTGTGGAATAGTAGCAAGAAGTTCATCACATGAAGGCTTCAAATGGACAGCACTGCATACAGTCACTGTAAAGGTATCATTGTACTAAGTCATTGTAAATGCATCATTATAAAAATTATACAAGTGCCTATCAGCCAAGAGTTGAAGAGGCAGTGTCGGGAGGTCTAGGATCATCATTAGGCGGTTGTGTCATAGTTGGGGTTACAGTCTAGTGTGTCTTCTTCTTCTAAATCATTCTATATCATTGTAAATTGGACCATTTTCCCTGGTACGGGAGTCCATTCTTCTTTTATTCTTCTATAGGGTGGTAGGGTGGTGCTAGGTTGGTGCATGAAGTCACCAATAGGTTCAAGCCTGTGAAAAATTCAGGGTGGTAAGGTGGTGCTAGGGTTAGTTGTAGTTCATTTGGTGTTGGGGCATCCATTCAGTTGACTACTGAAGAATCTTGGGCGTTGGAGCATCCATCCATTAGGAGCTAGAGAAGAATGTTTTTCTAGATTCTAGGAATTTTGAGCTTTATTTTCAATTAGAGTTGAATATTAAAGAATTATTAGAAAAGAATTCAGGTGTTTTTTGTCCTGGAGAGGGTTTCCACCTTAAAAACCGTGTGCATTTGAGTTCCTTTTGTTTACTTCTATCATTGTACAAACACTGATAATAATTGAAGATTAACCAATGCTATAATTGAAAGGAATATTGATTCATCCACCCCCCCCCCCACGCCCCCCCTCTCAGTATTTCCAACAACAACAACTGATCAATTAGCAAGAGGGAAAGTTGTTCCAAGCTGTGGGGACACAGTACTACATAGGCTGACGAAGTGACTGCGCAGAGGCAATGCAAAGCAACTCATCTTGATCCAAGCTCAGTGCCGAATAGCCCGTGGGAGTGAGCTTTTTCTCACTAGACTCTTTTGTCATATTTTTCTCTATATGGTCTGCTATATTTAAGCAACCATAGATTTTTAGTTACATTTACTACTAGATAATAATCAAACCCTCAATTATTGCACCAGTTTTATCGAGTTGGGTTTTTCTGGGGACTTGGACCAAAAATAACAATGTTACTTATGTGTGTGCATATATATTTCCAGCATTATTTGTATTCCATAGTATTATATTTGTGAAGGCTGCAGCATATTAGTTTTGATATTTACCATAAAACAACGTAAATAATTTGTTTAGTTATTTAACAAATAGAATAAACTTAATCAGTTGTTGCAGTAGGATTCGAGTAATGGAATTTTCACATGGTATCAAAACGTAGATAGAAGCATGAAGAACTCAGTTGTAGAAAGAAAGAGGGAGATTTGAAGCACTGCGTGAGTAGTTGCTCGAAACCCCAGGAGGTTGCGCAGTCCATTGGCCAGAAGGGAATTTTTTTTGTGGAAAAAATATTTCTCTTAGTGAGTCAATAGAGAATAAATTTTCCAGATCCAAGATTGTCATAGGTAGAGGGAGAAGCATCATTTTATTAGTAGAGCATATCTTCAGTTGGGACACAATTATTCTGCACCAATTTGCTAGAGAAGAATAACATCAGGAGGAAGGAAGAGCACACACTGAGGTAAATATTTCCTCAATGAATTTGTAGCACATAAATTCGATTTCTCACTGCAGAGCAGCAGCATTTGTGAGAATATTTTCCCGCTCCAGCAGGGAGTGCGTGGAGCCTAGCAGAAAGTGCACAGAAGAGAAGAGGAAGATTTCAAATTTTTTGCAGAGATGGCAACATCAGGGTTGACAGATCAGGATTGGTTGGACGGTTGGTCTAACTATGTGATCTAGAAGGCAAGAATCTCTTGTCTTTTAGATGAACACAATATCAAGGCATATATTATTAACGTGGTAGTTGTACCCATAGATCCAGATCAGTTGAAGGCCTACAAGGATATGATGAAGGAAAAGAGACTAATTCTCGATGGGGTTCAAGATCATGTTGTGTCACACATAGCTGGCAAAGATACTACCAAGCAGTAGTGGGATGCTCTTGCTACGTTATACCAAGGATCTTCCGAGCAGCGGAAGATGTATCTTGATGAGAAGCTGAGATGTACCTGTATGGAAAAGGGGGATCACATAGACCCCTTCCTTACTAAACCTCGAAATTGCTGAGATCAATTGTTTGCAGTTGGTTCAATGCCCCAACCCAAAAAATTGGTGCGGTTAGCCCAGAATAGCGTTTCTGGGGAGTGGCAAGTGTTTTTCTAGAGTATCTTGGGGAGAGAAAACTTGCCAGATTGGGAAATAATGTGGGATGATCTACAATAGGATGAGATAAGGCGAGACTTGGTGAAGAGCACCATCAGTGGTAGCACCAATATTGGGATGAAGGAAGAGGAGAATGCAACCCTCACATCAAATTAAAAACAAGAGCAATGTAGGAGGAAGTAACTTTCCAAGGTCAAATTCTTCAGATGTGGTGAACTTGGTCACTATAGCACTCAATTTAATCTCTAAAAGAAGGAAAAAGAGGAGAACCAGGATCAGCAGGTTGCATCCGCAGAGATCGACAGGTTGTCCTCCAGATTGGAGGAATAATTTTCCATGATCACTGATATACCTCCAGGAGTGAGGTGGGGTGATTTGGTTTTGTAGCCCATAGAGCTATAGATGGGAAGGATCCTTGAGGATTCCACCTCTTGGATCAATACCTTGCTACGGGATCCCATAACATCAGTAGCAGGATAGACCAGTGGCAGTTGATGCAGTCAGGTGCCAAAGTGATAGATGTAGTAACTAGTAGCGGTCTAAGACTGAGCAGCGCAAAGCAGAGTTGGCAGTAGTACAGTTGGCACCATGTAGAGTTAGCAGCAATGTAGAGGCTTCAGTGACAATGCAATGACTATTAGTAGTCAAGACTCATGTGACAAATTCATCACACTGAACATAGTTGGTTCAGTATGATAGAAATCTCTCAGTTGCAACAACAACATATGAGAGAGAGTTGCAGATGTTGCAATGGAAATAGCAACAAAGTTGCAATGCAAATATAGTAGTTGGCAACAGTTTAGCAGGGTCAACAGCAACAGAGATGCAACACATATCAGAGTTTCACAGTAGTTGGTGGGAAACAGTAACCAGACATCAGCAACGTAATAGGAGATGGTGTAGAGGCAGTTTATTGTAGTTACAATACTAGAACACTTTCATCGCTAAGAGGGAGTGTTAGTTTTTGTAGCATCGCATGTGCTCTAGCCTCGAGAATTTGCAGAGAGGTTAGAATACACGAGTACTCCAATAACCATAAATCATTTCTAGAAATTCCACCTAGAGACAACTTAATTAAAATAATTAATCATTTTCTATTATTTCCTAAGTATAAACTTAGGAAATATGATTAATTAAAAGGTATTAATTAAGTTAGGTGTAAATCTTCTAGAAAAAGGCATGGATCAAGTTCGAGATAATATTAGCCATCAATTAAGTTTTAATCATGGTCATTGATGTCACAACGAGATATTATGAGAAGAAACTCAATGGGGCTTGGATAACACACTTGCAGAGTTTGATTTCACTCGTAGATAAATTTCTTAAGTAGCAGTGTTGAGTTGCCAGAGAGAGAGCTAATGACCTCGAAGCAATGAGAGAGGGACAGGGATAGTAAGGTTGAAGGAAGATTTTCCAAATCTGATGAGTGCACAGCAGAGAGGCAGCGCAAATTCCACGTAGAGGCAACACAATGCTTCAGAGGATATCCACATTTTTGTTGAGAAGCATAGTTTATTCAATGCCAAAAGCCAGAGAGAGAGTTCGGAGGCCGGGAGGGTCTAGTTTCCATACATTAGTTGCTTAGTTAGCGAGAGGGAAAGTTGTTCCAAGATGTGGGGACACAGTGACTACGCAGAGCAACTCCTCTTGAGCCAAGTTCCATGTCAGATCACCAATGGGAGTGAGATTTTTCTCACTAGACTCTTTTGTAGATTTTTCTCTGTATGGTTTGCTAGATATATGTAACCATAGATTTGTACTCAGATATACTACTGCATAATAATCAAACCCTCAACTATTACACTAGTTTTCCTGAGTTGGGTTTTTCTAGGGACTTAATCCAAATATAACATCGTTATTTTTTCATGTGTGTATGCATCTATCTTTTCAATGTTATTTTTATTCTACAATATTTTATTTGTGAAGGCTGCAGTGTATTAGTTTCGATATTTACCATAGTGACATAGTGAATAATTTGTTCAGTTATTTAACAAATATAAAAAACTTAATGAGTTGTTGCAGTAGGATTCGAGTAATGAAATTTTCACACCCAACAGTGCTAATAATCAAAACCTTGATTTAGAAGCTTGCGATCAACTGTCACTAACTATGGTCAACTGTCGAACTTTGTGGTCAATTGACGAAACCTTCAATCACCTGTAAAACTTAAACCCATGCAGTGAGTGATGTGCATGCGGCCGAAACCCTATAACCGCGCGCATGACACTGTGTTCCTGCGGTTGCGACCGAAATTTTCCTGAACCATACCTGTGGTTGGAAACCAAAACCCTAGATCTGATGTGTGAGTCTCGAAACCTGCAATTTTGGGGCGTATAAACCTATTTCCGTGAACCGCCTCAAACCTGTGCAAGTCAAAGCAAAGAAAGAAGAATGATGATAATGATGTTGATGATGTCCAAATGAAGGTCACTTGACTTGTATTTATAGTCATCCATGGGTGTCCAACTTCTCTTTATGGTCGACCTGTTCTTTTGTGCACATGTGAGCTTTTCTTCAAAAATACACTTTCCTGTGTCCAAATTGAGTGTTTCAATAGACAAAATTGGTCCTCTCAAAAAGAGGAACTAGTCCCATGATTGGAATTTGTCACTAAGCTGCCAAATTAACAAATGTAGCCCTTGTATCCAATGGAAATGCAAAGAAGGGTCCTAGTTAGGGACAAGACTCAATGGGAAGAGAGAGGAAGAAGAAAAATATGTCAAAAATCAAGTAATTTGGGTGTGGTGAGTATGGCCACTATGCCACCCAGTGTCCTCAGAGGAAGAAGGAAAAGAAGTAGGTGCAGAAAACAAATTCAATAGATATTGATGAACTAAAAGATAGATTAGGGGATTTTGGGTTGATAGCAACAATACCTTCAGGTGAAGGAGAAGATTGATGCTTATGCATATCAAGCTAGGTAGGGTCCAACACAGTTTCAACAAGGGGATTAGTCAGATCAGTTCCATATTGTTGCAAGACCATCACCTTTGCTACAAGGGCCCAAAATATCACAATAGAAAAATTCAATGTTAGTAGAGCTAGTTGCATTCAGTACAAGTGAGATGGTGCAAAGCTAGCTACAATGACATAGTGTCAGTAGGATGTAGTCAGATGACAGTTGCAAAACTAGATATAGTTAGTACATGTGGGGCAATTGCAGAGCTAGTTGTAGTGACATGGCAGTGTGAATTGTCTATGGAGGTGCAACTCCAGCTAGAAGATTCCCAACGCAAAGCTACACAATCTGATTTCCAGTGCAGGAGGACAATGCAAGTTACCAGGAAGGAGTAGAGAGATTTCCCATAAGGAGATCGAGACTCATAGGGAGTCTAGCTTCAGAGGGAGCAACCCTATAGAAGCTAGCACTCCAAGATCTAGGGGTATCAGACTCAATATTGCAGTAGTTGCAACAACAATGCAGGGATAACAACATAACAAAAGCAACAAAAATATGAGTATGATCATAATTTGTGCAATAACATGATGGACAATATTCTCTTCACAGTGATTTCTAGTGACAGGGAGATTGGTCAACTTGGAGAAGTGGAGAAGGTTAATCCGACATCAACAACATATGACTATCCAGGTACAAGAGAGTAATATTGGTGGAGAGAACACCTTCCTTGCTAAGAGGGAGTGTTAGTTTTTGTAGCATCATACAAGTGTTCTTGTCTTGATTTGTGTCTATGACATTAAGGAACATGAGTTCTCCAAAACCTAGAAAATTTTTCGCAAGATAAGCTTGCGAAAAACCTCAATTAAATTAATTGATCAATAATTAAAATTTCTTAAGTCTAACTTACAAAAAATATATTAGTTAATGGGAATTAATTAAGGATGATTGAGAATGCTCTAGAGACTCATATGGATCGAGTTTAAGATGATATTAGCTATTTATGAGGATCTAATCATGGCCACTGAAGTTCTAGAGAGAGATTATAAGAGCATATCGATGGGATGAGAAGAAATACACAAGTGAGGGAGTTATTATCTAGGTAGTGGGAAATTCCCAGTGCATAGTGATTCAATGAGGGAAAAATTCAAGCTAGTGGAGGAGCATTAGCGATTGAGAGAGCAACAAAAAGAATTCCACAGGAATCTCCCAACATATTTCTAGTGCCAGAGAGGCAAGAAAGAGGGAGGCCTATTTTTTCTAAGAAAAGCCATCCAAGCAGTGCAAGTGAGCCAGAAACCCTAGTGCAAGTGCCAAGAAGAGATCAGATTTAGTTGTTGAATGTCGAGAGACCACTTGGAATGCAAAGTGACTCATTTACAAAGGCAGAGGGAGGCTAGATGGCCTAATTGGAGGCAATTTCAGGGCTTGTCCACTCTTGCATAGGCCAGTAGTGTGAGTTGATCAAGAGGGTAGTGAATTTGTAGAGGGAGAAAAATCAAAATTTTCTAGATTATTTGCTGGAGGATTTCCAGTGAGGCATCCAAATTATTATACTTTACTGCTAAATAATAATATAAACCCGCATGTGTTAATTTTATTTCTCAGTTTTAGTTTAATTTTCTGTAATATATTTATTTTTTTGTGAAGAATCACAATGTGATTTATTCAAATTAATTAGAAATAATAAATTGTTACTTAGTTAGGAGAATAAATTTCAATATCTGTAGTTCAAGGAATTTTCATAATGCCTTGCTTAGAGGAAGACTCTAATATTATATTTTGATGTTGCATGGAGGTCTTTGTGCTTGTGTTGATGCAAGAATTGAAGAGTTAGGGGTTGAGGACCCAATCATAGTATGTACATTACAGAGTCACAAGACTGTCGAAACAGTTTCCTTGCCATGTATTAGTGTGATACAACATGGCCAAGCTTGTAAATCTTAAGGACAACAATGCTAATGTGAATAGCTTATGTGATACAAGCTTGTTACTAAAGAGGATATACTGATGTTGATGTTAACATTTTGAGAATATTTGAAGTGATTGAATTTGGTTGGAAGTGATTCTTATTTAGAGTTGGTGGTTAAGGTTTTCTTGTGGTTTCCCTAACTAGAGTTTGGAGAGCTTGACTTGTACCATCATTGTTTTTGGTATGTACATGTTGTTAGACTATATAAAACATTGTTAAATGACTAAACAACACATATTAATTATCAATCTAGGGACGTCTATTTATTCCAATGACAGTTGCATTGTCTGTGGCGATACACCAAACATAAGCAATTTCAAAGAAAATAAATCGTTGTTGAAATAAATGCCGGAAGTAAATCACTCATGCAAAATTAAAAGGATCTACAAGACCGGAATCACACTTCAATTAATTTGTTCTAGCACGCCACACAACAAGTAACCAATTGGTGTCTATAATATCATATGTGTAACAGCATACAAAGTATTTAAATTGAAGCGGATATATTCACAGTTGAACAACAGCAACAAAACTCTTTTGATACATAAACTGAAATACAATTACATACACACAACTACTTTGATCACTGCAATTCATGTTAAGAAGGAGGGCCCTTCCTCCCTAGCAAGGCGCAGGTAGAGGAAGAAATTAATGGAAACTAAATTGAATAACGCATGTAACAACAATAACAGGATAATTTGTATTAATCTGAACACAATTACAGAGCCAAAATAACATTGTTCTCCACTAACCTTTCGACCTCTAGGGCCGAGAACTATATAGTGGTTACATCAGAAAATCAAGTGATAGATCAGTCATGAGAATCTTATGATTCTCATGCTAATCGAAACAGAACACATATAGTTATAACCACTTTCTAATAAAGTTCTGACTAGAAAATTATAGATTACAATCAAAACCGCCCTTCGGCTATTATCCCAAAAATACAATGCTAAACAACTTCTACATCTATCATAATAGAATCACAGTTGTAGTGTATAGCTAGAGGACAGATCAGCATCAAGTGTTGACGAGATCAGTCAACGGTACAACTGTATCAGCAGTTCGCCAGCGGGTTTGTAACAACATAGTGTAACAACAGTTTTCCGGCGAGTCTGTAGCAACAAGGTGCAATAGCGTCATTCTGCTATAACAACACCCTCTTAACTGCTCTTGTGAATTCCGTGCTCGAGATCTTTGGTGCCATAAATGACATCTAAAAAGACAACACAAATACCATCAATCTTCTCCAAACATTCACCATAAATTAGTCATAAAAAGGTACAATATATCATAATAATTGGTGAATTGGAAAAGTAATAAAAACAAGGTGAAACAACACAAGTTATCGTAGAAAGTTATGAGAAAGAGAAAAATATACTCCCATTTTTTATAGTTAAGAGGAAAAATAGGGAAAACAAAGGTAGGGAAAGTGTACAACACTGGCACCCAACATCTTCCCCCAACTGAAATACTTGCATGTCCTCATGCAAACTCATCTCTCATGGGAATATCTCTAGTGCAGGTCGGTGAGATCATAAGCACCAACTATATCTTCATCCACAGTCTTGTATCCCTGATTGGACATAAACTGTCATACCCAGGATTCTGACACATACTTACTCAATTCATAATTGATCTAGTAATCCTCAATTGGCAGTGAGATCAAAGGAAACTTGAATCTCAATCCCAGCCACAAAGCACCAAGGGATTGCACAATATGTGCATAAGCTGGTACATGTGTAACGGCCACCACGAAATTCTGGAATGAAAATTGATCCCCCTTCAATAGCTCAACACTGTTGGCTTCTGTGCATTTCAAGCACCCTGTCAAAGCTCGGCTCTTCATCATTGAGAACTGATTGAGATAGAAGTTCACAATTCTTCTTCTATAAGTGGCAGTATGTTATTTAATCACAGGGGTACTCAGCATTCTCCTGAATTCTCATCTCAACTAGGCAACCCGTCCTGCTTTTGCCCAAGCCAACAATGCCATCTTCTCCTCATTAGTCTCCATAGATTTAATGGCCAGATGCCATTCAATCTGTTTCTTCATGAAGGACAAAAAATCTCTCAATTGAAGATCTTCCATATAGGAGAATACTGTCACAACCATTTGGATACTCACATGTTCACAAATAATATTGTGTAATGATAACTTACACAACAAGATTTGCTCATCAAAATCAGAGGCACAGAAAAAATCTAGAAATGTACAAGTGGAAGAACATAAATAAGGTCTATCCTCCATAATGGCTTTCATCTGAAACAAGAAGTAACGTTCCCACAGAAAAATAGGATAGGATGGAGAAGGCCGCCTACAACTTAACAAATTGAGGGCAAGGTCATGAAGTTTTTGCTTGTCTATGGTGAGGTCCTGAACCTACTATTGTAACAGCAGTAGTTGTTCCTCCTATTTCTTCAGATCTTCCTTCTTCTTATAATTCTCCCATCCTTTCTTCAACTCTTATTTCATCCACCTTTCATGCAAGGTGTCTATTTCTCTCTGATGTTCCTTTAGTGAAATCATCCCCTCCCGAAGGGAGATTACTTCCTGTTTCCACTTTTGTAATTCAGAAATTAACAATATTTTTTCAAAACTCCATCCCGAAATGGGACTATACATTCTATTGCATTCAATATCCATATCAACAATGGGTGTACTAGCCTCTGATACGTGGGGTTGTTCCACCTCTGTTGTGGTTCTTGTGTAACAACAGCTTCCTCGGTGGATTTTTGTGCGTCAGCCCCTTTGTTTCCACCTAGAGTAGCCTTTGTGTCCATTTTTGTTTCTTTTAAAATAGGAGTGGCCTCCACAGGTTCTTGTGGGTCGGCTTCTATGTCAATTATTACAAGAGGCTCTGCTTTAACTGCTGGTTCTTTTGTAACAGCAGTATCATTAGGAGTTTCTTGTGTAACAGCCTCCTGATGTTTTGTTTCTGTTTCCATTGGGCTGATATTTTCTCTAAAGACCTTATATCATGTTGTTGTTAAGTCTCGAAAACATTTCATGCATACAAACACCAGGATTTTCTTCCCCTCAGATAATTTCCGCTTTAATTATTCATTTTCCTTTCTTAGATTTTCAAGTTCTAAAAACAGGACATTGGTTTCGTCCTTACCTGATGAGGAGGGTTTCCTTTATTCTTCTAAAACTTATGCTTCTCTCTGCTTTCCAATCATAGGCAAAGGTTTTGCAAGTATGCTGACTTTCACTCTCTCTTTTTTGCCTTATATCCCCAATTGGTTCATCAATAGGCTCTTTCCCAATCCTAACTCTAGCAAGTCGAGTCTGCGTTTTCACTTCTACCTGACTTCCTCTTGAAGTCATGGTATGTTTCCCTCGGCTTGTCCTCGGCCTCTTTCGCTTGAATTCTTCCCAAATTTTTCCTTTTTGGCCTAGGGAATCCAGCACAATTATCTTGATGAATCTGTGATTGGTCACACATGCCTCCGGGTGTGTTGTTGTTTTTACTACTGTCGCCATATGCTTGATGTTCCGTAACAAATAGAATGGAAGATTAATTCCTTTTTGGTGCCGAAAGTGATTAAGCAGAGGAAAGTGATAGTTGAAAACTATCGTGGATCTTCCCTCACAAGCGATATATTTAATTAAACCCAGGGCAACATATTCCCAAGGATGAGGAAGTGACAATTTTTCAATTCCTCTCCCTTTCTTCTCCAGTTTTTTCCCCTACAAGGAAGTCTTCTTTCAAGGAGGGGTCATTGATTTTTCTGTTAAACCACCTTCGCCCTTCTACTAGTAATGAAGTTACCCGGGCAATTATCTCTTCAGTCACCTCCACTTGCATGCCCCTTAATTGGGTTTGATTATTGTTCAAGTTCTGAGCAAATTCAATTACCATCGCCTCATATGAGCCTTCAAGCTTCTGGAAATACTCAATCCACCCGGCATCTCTGAATATATGGTAGGTTTTTGGACAATTCTACAAGGCGTCCATAGAATCCAGCTTGTTCTTGACCGCTGCTCCACCCATCTCTGTTGTTTGTTTCTAAATGTGCTTCTTGCTGTTCAGCCCCACTATAATATCACTGTGTTTCTGAATTTGTTTCTTTGTTGTTCAGCCCCACTGTAACATCACCATGTTTCTGAATTATCTCAATCGACGAGTTTACAATGAGGATGCTAGGTTTCAGTCGAGGAGGTTGATGAGAGGTGATGGCTTTTACGGATTTACCGAATTGTGCCTCACATTAATATTCATAAATGGCTCATTATGGAAAGTAATGGGATTTAGTACATACGCTCTTTTCCAACCGGATTCAGCCATCATTGGCAATTCTGTTATTAATTAGGTGCACGCGGATTTAATAGATGTTTATGATTACAGCTTTTTGCAATGATTTCAAGACATATCCCCTCCCCCACCATAATGGTGACGGCCACCCACGACCATCACAGGAAGATCATTACTTCTGCCAATTAATCACTGAATCATGAATGACAAATTTTACCTTTTTAATGACATACCTGAGGTGACATGCAGGAAGATTTCGACTTGGCGGCGTCCTGCTTGCAGCGCTCGTGTTGTTGCATTTGGTCGGCACAGCTATTGTTGTTTATGGAATGAATCATAAAAAATAGTATTTGTGGTTGTCGACAGCAAGACAACCCTTAGATTATTCTCAAAAAAACATAATAATTAGGAGAAATTGGTACAGAAAAGGAAATTACATGAATACCATCATCCTATAAAATAGATCAGAAAGGGAAGATGATGTTTCAGGAAGAAAAACATGGGTGTAACAGCCGCCACAAGAGTGGTTTTCAGCTGTTACTGACTGTCTGACTGCGCCAAGGAAAGGGGTTTTCACAGTTAGATTTATTTTTGTTTTTATTTTTATTTTGTTATTTATTTTTTTATTTTTTTATTTATTTTTTTATTTTTTATTTTATTTATTTATTTATTTATTTTAAACAGGTGTAAGAGCTGCCACAAAGGTGGTTTTCAACTGCTGCACTTATTGAAATTTCAGTTTTTAAGGCTGCATAGGAGAATGTTCTCCTGATGTCGTAACATGAAGATTAAAGTCCGCGACAATGTTGACAAATGATTCCTTCGAAGTGGGTTGATGATATAACCTTAGACGGTGCCCATTAACCAGTAACGGCATCTTAGCACTGTCAATGGTGACTAATCATACAGTCTCATGGTCAAAGAGAGTATCCACTTCGTAAGGACCTAGCCATCCAGTGCAGAGCTTGCCTTTGAAATCTTTGAACCTTGAATTGTACAAAAGAGCCCAATCTCCTTTCTGAAAATTTTTCTTCTTAATAAACCCATCATGTCATCTGGCTCTTTGTTGTTGAATGATCCTTGTCTGTTGAATGGCAACCAGTCGTTTCTCTTCCAACTCATTGAGTTGGTTCAGTCTTTGAGTCTGTAATGTACTCAAATCTAGATCGACCTGCAATGTTGTTCTTATTCTTTATTTCAAATTCTATGGGGAATGAGGGATTCTTACCATACACCAATTCATATGGTGAGAAGCCTGTAGTATTCCTCCATGTTGTCCTATAAGCCCACAGTACCTCTGGAAGTTTCTCGGCCCAGTTTCTTTGGTGGCTGGCTACAGTCTTTGTTAAGATTCCCTCAATGACTTTATCGGTGCTTTCTACTTGACCATTTTCTTGTGGGTGATATGGTGTAGTGATTCTGTGATGAATTCCATATTTTAAACCAACTTCTTGATCAAATGAGATATGAACTGAGGCCCCCCATCTGTCATTATCTTTCTGGGTATCCCGAAGAGAACAAAAATATTTTGAAACAAGAAGTCTAAAACAGCCTGCTATGTTGCTCTAGTTAGTGTCTTTGTTTCAACCCATTTTGTGACATAATCGGTGCAGACCAATATGTATGATTTTTTTTGTGATGAAGGATTAATTGGCCCCACAAATTCTAGGACCCATTTCTCAAATGGTTCTATCACTATCTGAGGATGTAACGACACCTCATCTGATTTCAGAGGCTTGCCCATACTTTGACAGCTATCACATCCTTTCACAAACTTCTTGGCATCCTAGAATATAGTTGGCCAGTAGTACCATGTTGAGAGTACTTTATATCATGTCCTCTTGTTAGCGAAGTGTCCTCCACAAGGTTCCTCGTGACAAGCCTTCAAGATCTCAAATACCTCATCTTCTCTAACACATCGCCTAATTTGAAAATTTGGCCTGGTGTGATAGAGATTGCCTTCTATCCAGGAGTAGGTAGCACTCTACTGTATAATCTTCCTTCTTTCCTTAGAAGACAATTGGTGTGGGAATTTTCTTGCAGAAAGATAGTTGGCTATATCTGCATACCATGGTGAGTGAGTAGAGATGGCAAAAAGATATTCATCTGGAAAAGAATCCTCAGTGGCAGTGCAGTCATCACTTATAGTTAGTCTAGAAAGGAAATCGGCAACTACATAAAATAACCATCGTGTAACTCTACCATTAGTAATAGGCTTGTTCATTAAAAATCAAACTGTAGCATGGTCATTGTGTACAAATACTTGGTACCCAGTGATGTAGTCCCGGAATTTGTTGATAGCATGCACTATTGCTAGGAATTCCTTCTTAGTAACAGTGTAGTTGAGTTCTGATGGAGTTAAGTTCTTGCTGATGTAATAAACGGCATAAGGCTTCTTCTCCTCTAGCTGCCCCAAAACAACACCCACAGCCATGTCAGATGCGTCTGTAGCAATATGAAACAGAAATTCCCAGTTTGGTCCTCGTAAAACAGGTGTTGTTGTTACACAGTTCTTCAACTTTAAAAATGCCTGCTCACGCTTCCCTGTCCACACAAATTTCGCATCTTTCATGAGTAATGAAAATAGATTAGATGCAATCTTTGAAAAATTCTCTATAAATATCCTATAGTATCCTGCATGTCCCAAAAAAATACATACCTCTTTCAGAGTCTTAGGGGTTGGGATTTTCGAGATTACCTCAATTTTTGCAGGATCTACCTTGATTCCATCCGCTGAAATGAAATGTCCCAGCACAATTCCCTCAGTCATCATCATGTGGCATTTTTTCATGCTCAGAGCAACATTAGTTTGTTTACAACATTCCAACACTTTTTCCAAGTTAGCTAATGTTGTCTCAAAGGCATCCCCATAGGGTGTAAAATCATCCATAAATATTTCAAGATAGTCATTCAAAAGATCAGAAAAAATACCCAATATTTCCCTTTAAAAGGTTGTTGATGCATTACAGAGGCCAAAGGGAAGGACTCTGCATGAAAAGGTACTCCATGGGCAAGTAAAGGTTGCCTTGTCTTTGTCTTCTGGGGAAATATGTATTTGATTATAGCCACTAAACCCATCTAGAAATGGAAAGAATTTTTTTCTAGAAAGAGTGTCCAAGACCTGATCAATGAATGGTAAAGGAAATTGGTCCTTTTGAGTGGTCTTGTTAAGTTCTCTATAGTCAACACAAACTCTCCATTTGCCATTCTTCTTCAAAACTATGACAAGCGGAGACACCCACTGACTGTCAGAAATGGGGTAGATGAAATTAGCATTAACGAGTTTCTACAATTTTTCTTTCACTATCTCCATAAGTGCGGGGTTCATTCGGGGTTGAGGTTGTCTAACTAGTTTGCAATCCTCTTTAAGGTAAATGTGGTGAGTGCATAGGCCAAGATGGATTCCTTTCATATCCGTATAGTCCCATGCAAATGCCTTTTTGTATTTCTGTAACAGCTATATCAGCAATCTGTTTTGTTCAGCAGTCAGGTTAGGATTGATGTTTAAACATTTTCCAAGATCAATTTCAATAGGATTGCTGATAGTAAGTGGAGTTGTTTTCAAATGTTCAATAATTGCATCATCTTCCTCATCTTCTTCTCCCAAATCTCTAATGGAGGCAACAAGGTGTGAATTACTAATAAAACCATTAATGATATCATGCTCTATTTCATCCTTAAAGTATTGTGCTTTTCCAAGCGTGAGAAGAGGTAGGGAAAGATCAGATTCATGTGCAAATTCATCACACCAGGGACTACTCGAATCCATATGAGGTTTCACTGGGCGGTAAAGGTTCAGGTTATAAGTGGCCTGTCCATTTGAGATCACCATAGATCCGGACCTACATCTGATATATGCGTCTGCAGTGGCTAGCCACGGTCTTCCCAAGATTAAAGGATGACCCCCTAGGTTGGATTTGGTTTGTAAAATGAGAAATTCAGCCGGATAATTCCAAGAAGCCACAGTGATAACCACATATTCAATCATTCCCTCAGGCTTGACACGACACCTATCTGCTAATTCAAGCTCTGTGGGTGTAGGTCTAAGTCCATGAAGTCCTAGAGAGATAAAGAGGTCTTTAGTCATGACATTAGTAGTTGCCCATAGATCAATCAAAGTATTGGTTATGGGATGATTGTCAATATGGACAGTCACTATAGGGTTCCTTGGGTCATTATATTTAGTCAACAAAGACTGATCAATCATAAGATCGGACAATTTTCCCATGACATGAATAGTAGCAGAGTCTTTAGGTTTCCTTCCAAGTCTTTTGATGCATAGATCCCTCATTGTTTTAGCATAGATAGGCACTTCTTTAATATCTTGTAACAGCGGAATCCACACATACAAATTTTGCAGCTCCTTGAGGAATTCGGATTCAGGTTGTGAGACCAGCCCAGTTTCAGTTAATCGTTGAGGGTATGGGGGGTTCTGAATGCTAACAGCTGAGTCAGCTATCACAGATGTACCAACCTTACTCGGATTGGTTGCTTTAGGAATAGCAGGTCCTCCCGAGCTGGCTGCTACATATGTAACAGTGGGTATTGTAACAGCTGCCTCAGAATCGTCCATATCCTTCCTGGGTGATTCACTTTCTTCGGTAATAATGGGGGTATGTTTATATCTAATTACTTTCCCTGATCGAATCCTAACCTCATTAAGTCTAATAGGAGTAATAAGATAAGTCTGGAGGGTAACCATAGCATCCATGCTCTGGGCTGCCTTATTATTTGGATTGGGGTTAGGTTGCACAGGTAATTAGGGTTGGACAAAAGGTGTAGGATTTTTAATAGAAGGTAGTTGTAACTACTGATGTTGCATTCGTATTAGAGGGGAAACTGGACCTTGGCCACTGCCTCTCCAATTCTGAACCCAAGGATTGGGTTGTGATGGAGGATATGGCATTGGTGGAGGAGATGGCCACTGGATCCATGGTGAAAGAAACTGTGTTGAGGAAGGAGCAGGATACTGCCATGGGTATTGTTGACTATTATAAACATTATTCTAAGGATAAAAAGAGGAAAAATTGGAAGGCATATCTGTAGGTCTGTTAGGTCCCTATATCACAAGTATAGTCCCTTATTGTTGTTAGTGTCACCCCCTTATTTTTATTATTGTACACTTGTAACCCCCCTTTTGTTATTATTGTGCCCTTAAATTATTATTGTTAGGTCATTTAGGATTACATTGTGGCCCACTAGGATTACATTATGGCCCCATGGAATCCTATATATAGAAAGGAGGTTTTGTAAATTGTATCATCAAAGAATTGTTCATTTATGTAATGTATTGGAGGTTACCCCCTCGAAGTGGCTTATTTCTAAGGCGTTGATATCTCTTTTCTTCTATTTTTGAAGCTGGTTACACAACATTTGGTATCAGAGCTTTGGATTCTAGGGTTTCGCTGCTCCAAACAGGTCATCGTGGAATTTTCGCTACAACTTTTTTTCTACGAAGTTTTAGAACCTGAAATTTTTAGGGTGCGAAGCCGAAATCCTGAGGAATATCGCCAAAAAATTTCAGATATTGGTTCGCAATATTTTTGGAGATATGATTTGTGGAAGTTAGGTCTTTTTTAAGGCTCCTAAACAGGTCATCGTGGAATTTGCGTTATAAATTTTTTTCTACGAATTTTCAGACGCTAAAATTTTTATGGTGCGAAGCCGAAATCCCAAGGAAAATCATCAAAAAAATTCAGAGCTTGGTTCACAATACTTTCAGAGATGTGATTTGTGGAATGTAGTGCTTTTTCAGGCTCCTGAATTTCATCTCAAAGAGGTGATCGTGGTAAAATATTCATAACTCTCTCTCTCTGAGCATCGGATTGGAGTGCCGTAAAAAGTGGTCGCAACTACACAACTGTAGTTTCTTCGCTATAAATTTTAGAGCCAAAGGATGAAACAATCACATGTGGCAAGTCGTACAAGTTCGCTCTACTGAACCAGTCCAAAATTGGGTCATTGTGGGAGATTGGACATAACTTTGTCTTGAAGAATCCAAATCATATCAGACCTATGGCATTGGAAAGAAGCTTCATAGGGCTACTTCAAGGTAAAAACTGATCATGATAGTCTTAAACACTTTTTGGAACAAAGACTATCTTCAGAAGAGCAGCAAAAATGGGTCACAAAGATGTTGGGTTATGACTTTGAAATAATCTACAAGAAATGAAAGCTTAATGTTGTTGCAGATGCACTCTCAAGAAAGAATGAAGAGGTGGAAGCATTGCTTTGTGCCATTTCTATTATCCAACCAGATTGGATAACCGAAGCAAGAGATGAATGGAAGAAGGACAAAGATGTATGGACAATCATTCAAAAGTTGCAGCAAGATCCTAGTACATCTGATACATTTAGTTGGAAAAATGATTCCTTATGGTACAAAGATCGCTTATATCTATGTAAGAATTCCCAACTAAAACAAAAGATTCTTCTGGAATTGCACACTTCTCCTTTAGGAGGACACTCAGGATTTTTAAAAACTTACCACAGGGTGAAGAAAGAATTTTTTTGGGATGGCCTTAAAACTGATATTCAAAAGTTTGTGGCGGAATGTTTGGTTTGCCAGCAGAATAAAGTGGAAACAATTAAGACCCCAGGACTTCTACAACCTTTATCCATTCCAAGTCAACGTTTGGAGGAGATTTCAATGGATTTTATCACAGGTTTACCTAAGTCCGAAGGAAAGAGTGTCATCATGGTGGTAGTTGATAGACTTACCAAGTATGCACACTTTTGTGCATTATCTCATCCATTTAGAGCAAGTACAATTGCTACTACATTTATGGACAGAATTCAAAAGTTACATGGAAGCCCAAGGGTTATTGTGAGCGACAAAGATCCCATTTTTACTGGAAACTTTTGGACGGAGTTATTTTCTTGTTTGGGTACTCAATTAGCTCATAGCTCATCTTATCATCCTCAATCTCATGGTCAAACTGAGATAGTAAATAAATGTTTGGAAGGATATCTTCGTTGTTTTGTATCTGATAAACAAACACAATGGGTCAAGTGGTTACCTCTCGCTGAATGGTGGTATAACATTTCCTTCCATACTGCAGCAAAAATGACCCTATTTATGGCACTTTATGGATATCATCTACCATCCATCACATCATCTTTGAGAGAAAATTCGAAGGTTCAAGCAATGGAAGATCACATCGAGCATCAACAAGAAGTTCTCCAACTCTTAAAGGATAACCTGAATTTGGCACAAAATCGAATGAAACAACAGGCAGATCAACATCGCAACGAGAGAAGTTTTGATGTAGGAGATTGGGTATTTTTACAACTACAACCATACAAACAAATGTCCCTCAAGAAAGCTAAGAAGGATAATAAATTATCACCAAAGTACTATGGTCCTTACAAGGTGTTGCAAAATATTGGTACTATGGCATACAAATTGGAGCTTCCTACTTCTTCGCGAGTATATCCAGTTTTCCATGTTTCATGCTTAAAGAAGGTTATAGGTGAAAATCTTCCAGTTCAAACAATATTGCCAGAACTTGATGAGGAAGGAAAATCATATTGGAACCTGAAGCGGTCATGGAAACAAGAACTCGACAGCTACGGAATCGATCAATTTCAGAGTATCTCATCAAGTGGAAGAACTTACCCACTGAAGATTCTACATGGGAGGATGAGAATTTTATACGGAGGCACCCAGAGCTACTCAAGCGTTGAGGACAACACTTTTTTGAAGGAGAGGGGCATGTTAGGTCCCTATATTACTAGTATAGTCCCTTATTGTTGTTAATGTAACCCCCTTATTGTTATTATTGTACCCTTGTAACCCCCATTTTGTTATTATTGTACCCTTAAATTATTATTGTTAGGTCGGCTAGGATTACATTGTGGCCCACTAGGATTACATTATGGTCCCATGGACTCCTATATATAGAAAGGAGGTTTTGTAAATTGTATCATCAAAGAATTGTTCATTTATGTAATGTATTGGAGGTTGCCCCCTTGAAGTGGCTTATTTCTAAGGCATTGATATCTCTTTTCTTCTATTTTTGAAGATGGTTACACAACAAGGTCGCAGCTATCATGGTCTCTTTGATCTGATGAAATAAGAAGAATGAACATCCTCGCTTGATTCTTGAAGTACCACCTTCAGTCTGGGCAACTCAAAACACTAATTCGTAGAGTGCGCCAACTCACAGATGTTGCACAGGCTGACACTATTCAGTCCACATTCTCTTTCCAAATGTTTCTTTTTGCATCGGGACAGAATATTGCTAAGGCTACTTCAGCTTCTTCTTGTGCTTTCTTGACTTGTACCGTAGTGTGCAGAGAGAGTGCTAAGGAGGTCGGTTTTAAAATTGTCAAGTAAGTTCCCGATCTCTACTCTGGTTACTCCTCCACTTGTGGACTTCTGTATCCGAAGTGAAGGGTCCCGAACTGAAACTTTCCCCTTGACCGATCCTCTTGAGCTACATAGGCAAAGCTTCATTATCTCATCAAACGTTTCTTGCGATATGTCTCCTTTCCCTATTATGTTCAGATGTTCTAGAAAATCATCTCTTAAACCTCTTAAGAATATTGGCTTTAGAATTTTTGGATCTAAGTACTGAACTTAGACCTCCATAAATTGTAGTGAAATCGCTCCAGATAGTCTTCCAGGATTTCCTCCTCCTTCTGTGAAATTCTGAAAATCTCGTCCTTCAAATCCCTGGTTCGGCAGTAGTCCTGATACTTAAAGAGGAAGGCCCCTCTCATGTCATTCCAGGTTCGAATCGTGCCAACACCCAATCTCATGAACCATCTTAATGCTGCTCCTTTCAGAGTAGCAAGGAATAATTTTAGCTTCTGGGCATCTGAAGTGTAGTCATAACCTCTACACAGCACATCAAACTCGAACAGAAAGGTATTAGGATCTTCAATAGCCATCCCCTAAAAGGATGGTAGGGATGATAAAGGAATATTCTTCATAGGAGCCTCATCCTGTGTTACTACTATTGGGAATTCAAAAGTAACAGAGCTATCCATCTTGACATTCTCGTCCCCCATGGCTGATTCTTCCTGATGGGATGAGCTGACCTCGAAGTGTACTGGAAATTGACAAATAGAAGGATCGGACTGCTCCAGGACCAATTGTTTAACAGCACTACCAAAGTCCAATTGATGATCAACTGAATGTTGTTCCTCAAGTCCCTGATGCTCCCCACTGGTCTCTCCATGTCCTTCAATTCTCAAATCCTGATCAATGATTTTCCACTATTGTTTTGAATCTGGAGTTTTGAAATCGGGAGTGGATATGTTGTTCGAAGGATGGTGAGGTACAGATACGGAAGACATCAATGGTACAGGCCTTGATATGGTAGATGTTTTCTATGGTCTTGTCTTCCTATTATCTCTGTATGACATATATTGTTACTTTTCTGCCCTTGAAATCAGATCTTCAAAGAATGTCTTTCTTCCAAAATTTTCACTCTTCTTTTCCTTCTTACGACCTGTCTTTCATGTATTCAGTAGAGTGGGGGGTGTTTGTAGATGTTGATGTTGTCCTACCGGCACACATGGGCCCTATGTGTATCAATTCATCCTATAAGTGCTTCAGTTTATACAGTAGTGAGCCCGCTCAAGTTTGTTATAGCGATGTGTAGGCTCTTACCTCTCGTCTTACTGCCCAACGACTGTATAGTTGAAGGCACCCTAAAAAAACACCTGAAATTCAACTCCCAAGTTTCCCAGCAAGACATTGGTGAGCCCGCTCGAGTTTGTTAGAGCGATACATAGGTTCTTACCTCTCATCTTACCGCTCGGAAATTGTGTCACTAGAGACACTCTAAGAAAAAAAAAACAAAATGCTCAGAAATTCAATCTCATAAGTGTCCCAGCAAGACATTGGTGAGCTCGCTCAAGTTTGTTAGAGCGTTGTGCAGGTTCTTACCTCTCGTCTTACTGCCTGGTAATTGTGTCACTGAGACACTCTAAGAAAACACATGGAAATCGCACTTCTAAGAAACAACTCTGATTGATTGGATCGTCATTTTCATCCCCGGCAACGGCACCAAAAATGTTAGACTATATAAATCACCGTTAAATGACTAAAAATCACACATTAATTATCAATCCAGGGACGTCTATTTATTCTAATGACAGTTGCACTGTCTGTGCCGATACACCAACCAGAAGCAATTTCAAAGAAAAAAAATTGTTGTTGAAGTAAATCACTCATGCAGAATTAAAAGGATCTACAAGACTATCACACTTCAATTAATATGTTCTAGCGCACCACACAACAAGTAACCAGTGTCTCTAATATCATATGTGTAATAGCATACAAAGTATTGAAATTGAAGCGGATATATTCATAGCTAAACAACAGCAACAACACTCTATTGATACATAAACTGAAATACAATTACATTCACACAACTACTTTAATCACTGCAATCCATGCTAAGAATGAGGGCCCTTCCTCCCTAGCAGGGCGCAGGTAGAGTTAGAACTTAACAAAAACTAAATTGAATAACGCATGTAACATGTAGAAATTTATATAACTGATATGTTATACATCTGAGATTCTCCTAATCACACACTATTTGACTTCATGCACAATACATAATTTCTTCTACCATTGATCATTAATTGCGGAAATAAAAACAATCGCATGCGCACTCTAAAACCATAAACATTCACACATATGAACACAGTATTTTTATGGGAAAGCTTAAAGCTGAAAACCTCCAACTACCTGTATATTATATGTCATAGAGATCATGTAACAATCATTATACAAAGCTCCTCACAAGCTCTCAGTACAATCTCCAATTGCTACACACTAATCAGGTCCGATCTAGCAAAATACATGCTCCAATCTCTGCCACCTGCTAGCCTACCTCTACTGCGCAATCACTGCTGAAGAATGGCTCTGAATGAACTCAAATTTTTCTAGCCTTTCTCACGCAATCCTCATTGGCATCTCCAACCATGTGTGGTGCAAACTCATGCAACACTATAGTCACAACTGATAGTCACACTGCTCTTTCACCTACCTCTTCACTGGTCTCCACTGAAACTGTCCATGCACTAAAGTTAACTGATGTATTCTTTAATTGATTAATGAGTTAATAATTAGTGAATTAATTGATAATTAATTCACACCACTCTCACTAGTGTATCAATCAATTAGACTAAATACAACTAGCTCAACTATGTTTAACTTAGTTAAACTGAACACAACTCCACCAACTACCTCAATAACTCCACCAAACTCTGTCACATGAGTTCTAACTGAAGTATCCATGCAATAGTGCCACTTAACCCTCAGGAATAGCGTAATTCCTTCTGTCAGCTCCGGTGCCACATCTGTGCACTTAACTGAAGTGCTCCAAGAGAATAAGATAATGTTTATAGTCCAAATATTATTAAGAGCTAATAATATTTATTATATCTATTTTTAGACCTATTAACTGACAAATAGATTCCGCCTAATATGTCTAAAAATAGAGTCCATCTATTTTTCCAACTTGACCAACCATCCACAAATAAAGATTCGCAACTCATAGAATATGATCGACATGTCTAAAAATAGACTTGTGCCAAAAATAGCCTGCGGGCCCACTTAGTGAAGGCAACTTCTTTCCACTAAGCTCATCATCTTGTTGCAATCTCAACACTCCCTCTCAACAAGATAGGGATTATTTTCCACCCCGATCCTGCCCCTGTGGTATTCAAATTTTCTCCTGGTGAGCGCCTTCATCAAGATATCAACATCCTGATCCTCCGTAGGAATGTATGAAAGTAACATGATCTTCTGTTGCACACAATATCTGATATGATGATACCGAATGTCAATGTGTTTAGATCTATCATGAAATCTTGGATTAACCGAGAGTTTGATGCAACTCTTATTATCACAATATATCACAGGAGGATCTAAGTGTGAACCGAACAACCCGACCAGGATCTTCCTCATCCATATAGCCTTGCATGCAGCCAAACTCGCTGCCATATACTCGGCTTTTGCTGAACTGAGTGTCGCGGATCTCTGCTTCCTGCTGTACCAAGAAACTGCTGTCGACCCGATACTGAAAATCCCTCCAGATGTGCTCTTTCTGTCCGTTGGGCTCCCTGCCCAATCTGCATCTGTGAAGCCACACAACTTCACCTCATCCGACTATCTGTACCATAATCCATATCCCGATGTGCCTCTGAGATATCTCAATACATGCTTGCCTGCCTTCCAAAAGAGCTTGGTAGGCCTAACCATAGCTTGTGAAAGCTGGTTAACAGCGTAGCATATGTCAGGTCGTGTATTGACTAGATACATAAGCGACCCCACCAACTGTCGGTAAACAGTGGCATCCACTACCTCTGTCGATGTAGCATCATCTTTCCTCCATCCACCAGAAAGAGAAGTGTCGATAGGCTTGCAGGCTTGCAGCCATGCATGTTGAACTTCTCCAGTATCTCCCGGGCATACTTGCCTTGAGACACAAACAATCCATCACTGCACTGCCAAATTTCCAATCCCAGGAAATAATGAAGGAGGCCCAAGTCCTTCATCTCAAACTCCTTTACAAGATCAGCCTTGCATGAGTGTATCAACAGTTCATCACCCGTAAAAATCAAATCATCTACATAAAGTACAATGATCAGCAACTTACCCTCCATCACAATCTGGTATAGGTTCGAATCCGCCTCACTCTTGGAGAATCCAAGTCCGGTGAAATAACTGTCTATCCGTGTGTACCAAGCACGAGGTGCTTGTTTCAACCCATACATCGCTCTTTTGAGCCTGCACACATGCGACTCACTGCTGAAGATCTCGAAACCTTCGGGCTACTCTATGTACACCTCCTCCTCAATCACTCTGTTGAGGAACGCAGTCTTCACATCCATCTAATGAATGTGCCACCCCATCTGCGCTAAGAGAGAAAGAATCGTCCGTATGGAAGAATACCTTGCGACAGATGCAAAGGTTTCCTCATAATCGATCCCCTTAATCTGTGAGAAGCCTCGGGCAACAAATATTGCCTAGTACTTCACCACACTCCCGTCATTTGCTTGCTTCACTTTGTAGATCTATCTCGAACCTACCACTGATTTCCCTTCCGCCCTTGGGACAATCTCCCATGCACTATTTCTGACAATCGAATCATACTCTTCCACCATGGCATCTACCCATGCGGGATCCTCCATAGCTTCCTCGAAAGAGGATGGCTCTGTCACGATACACTTGCTCATAAGAGCCATGTATCCAGTATACCGGTCAGGTGACTGTCTCTGTCTGCGCTGTGATGTAGGTCCTCCTACAATCTTCTCTACATCTTGAATTAGTCGCTCAGCTTCTGAAGTGCGCTTCCGCCCTCTGATGGTTGGCACTGCATGAGTGGTCTCTTCCACTCCATGAACCTCCTCTTGTGGCTGATCCACATCCCGAGGCTCATCCTTAGGAACTAATAGCTCCTCATCTACATGCAAGTGTGGCTCCCTCTCAAGCGAACACTTCATGGCTTTCTCCTCATGAAATTTGATATCCCGTCGCACAACAGTCTTGTGACTGTCTGGAAAATACAACACGATAGTTATGGGGCGTATCAGTGTACCCCACAAATATCCCAACCTCTGCTTTCGGCTCCAGCTTCTTCCTAGCATCCTTCGTCACATGAATGTAAACAAGTGAACCAAAAATCCTCAAATGGAAAATATCAAGCTTCTTACCAGAAAACACCTCCTCTGGTGTACTCATGCCAAGTATCATGTGAGGACAACGGTTCTGCACATATACTACAGTATTGCATGCCTCAACCCACAAGTGTATGGGTAGGCCCTGATCATGCAACATCGCCCGTGCAAAGACCCACGATCCTTCTTTATTTCGCTTCGCAACCCCATTCGTTGTGGGTTATGAGGCGCCATGAGCTCTACTCTTCTTCGAATCTATTTTAATCGCAAAGTCCTTGAATTCGCCAGAGATTAATTCACCACCATTGTCGCTCCTAAGAGCCTTCACCTGCTTCCCCGATTCTTTCTCAACCAGTGCCTTGAACTCACAGAACTTTGAGTATGTCTCGCTCTTCTTCTGCATGAAGAAGATCCAGCACTTACAAGAAAAATCATCAACAAATATCACATAGTACCTGTGCTTTGCTGTCGAAGCTGCTGAGAAAGGTCCACACACGTCCGTGTGAATTCTCTCAAGGATCGTCGTGGCACGACTATCCTTCTCGTGAAAGGTGGCTTTCACAAATTTTCCCAAGGTACATCCCTTGCACTGATCTGACTGCGCAAGTGTACCTTTGGGAAGCCCAGTAAAAATCTATTGCAAAATTTTCAAAGCACCATGGTGAAGATGGCTCAATGAATGCAAAGACTATAGCTCGTCTCTATCTCTATCTCTGGCCAAAGACTTCGCCTTGCATGTTATTGCTACGCGCAGCCATCTACCCGCAATCGATAAAGGTTCTTATTTCAACCCTATCCTCCGGAAGCAACCGCCTCTTACCGTGCGTGAAGCCTTTCCCTCGCTAAAGACAACATCATATCCCTTGTCTTCTAACATTTCCATAGAGATCAGATTCTTCTTCAATCCTGGAACATGCATCACTTCCTTCAATACGAAGGGTTTACCAGACTCCCTCTCAAAGGAAATGGTACCGATACCAGTCGCACTGTATCTACCATCATCGCCCATCTTGATGTGCTCTCCAAGATCTTTCTCATCCAGATCAGTAAACAAATCTCAATCTCCTGTCATGTGAAAAGATGCACCACTGTCAAGAAACCACACTGAACCCATCACACTTGAGACCAAGCATGCGATCAAATAAAATCCAAAAATCCATCTCAAACCGCAAGGCTAAACCTCCAATGTATATGATCTAGCTCCCTACTTATTTTTCTTCTTCTCGTGGACAACAGTGGCGAATGTCCGCATGCGGATGTGCGAAAGCACTTCACCTTGGACATGTCCCGCTTCTTGCCTTTCGTGACCGGAATGAGAAGCATTCTCTGCCTTCCTCCTTGATTTGCACCAAAGCGCAATTTTCTTCATCCGAATTCTTTGATGAAGATCCGTCTCGTACTTCGCCTTATCCCTCTCTTTTTACCAAGATCCACCTAAAGTCGACCCATTGAGGTGGATATTGGTGGCCACCCACCTATTCCACTTGGCTCCCCACCATTGTCTCTTTCAGTTTTCTGGCCAGATAACTAATATTTTGAGCAGCTTTCTTTTTCTGTCCCTAACTTCCGTAGTCAGTTGAGCCGCGAATTTTTCTGATAAAAATTCGTCCCGACAGCTGTCCTCGGACAGAGCTTTCTAATGATGTATCATGTGCGCGACGGAGATAGTATGCCAAAACACACCCTGGGAAGTTGAAACACCAATTTACCCAAACTAGGGCCCATAGTTTTGGCGCTTCATCTCCTAGGGTTAGGTTTTGGGATGTTTAGGGTTCTCCATTGTTTCTATCAATAACAGTACCACACTTCATCCTAAAATAAAATTCGTGAGGCCTGTAGCCGCCACATCTCTTCTCAGAGATAGCTACTAGTGCCCTAGCTAGTTTTATTTCCATTCTGTCTGTAAGCAAATTTCAGTTCTATGATATTAATGAAATGAAGTGTTATTTCCGCTGCATCTCTATCTTTATGGTTATGTGTTTATTCTGTTGCGTTCCTGCATAAATCCGGATCACCCATCCTGGCAATTTCTCCCGACCATTGACAGAGTTCTAATAGGAATTCCAACTCTTCGGAAGCCTAAGGAGAGCCAAGCTCACCAAGTCCTCGTCATCTACAATAACCCCCACACTTCCCAGCTCATCCCTGCACTGGAAAAAATTCATGAAGTACTTGGGTATACTGTCGCCTTTCTCCATTTTTATGTTCCTGAGTTTATCCTTGAGCACCAACTTCCTCTGGTCGCTCTTGCTTTGGAATAAATCTGTCAAATATTTCCACATCAAGAATGGAGAAGCTTTACCATGAAGTTTGGACACTATGTGATCCTTCACACCTTCCAACAGAATCCTTTGACACTTTGTTGTCTTCTTTTGCCATGGGTCAAGTGCGACAGCATCGCTAGAAGCAGGTTTTGGAATTTCTGCATTTATGAACTCCTTCAACCCATTCTCATCTAGCACCGTCTTCGTATTGTCCTTCCATGCAATATAATTCAAGCTGCCCTCAAGGGCATACTCCAATCGCAATCCGTTGAAATACATCTCAACTTCGACACCAAGAAAACACTGCTGCAAATTCGAATTCCACCGGCACAAAACTCAACCGCTTCAATGTTTTGCAATTGCTCCAATGATCAATATCGCTCTGATACCATGTAGAAATGTATATAACTAATATGTTATACATCCTAGATTCTCCTGATCACACACTATTTGACTTCATACACAATACAGAATCTCTTCTACCATTGATCATTAATTGCGGAAATAAAAACAATCGCATGCGCACATTAAAACCATAAACATTCACACATATGAACACAGTATTTTTATGGGAAAGCTTAAAGTTGAAAACCCCCAACTATCTGTGTATTATATGTCATAGATATCATGTAATAATCATTATACAAAGCTCCTCACAAGCTTTATATACAATCTCCAATTGTTACACACTAATCAGGTCTGATCTAGCAAAACACATGCTCCAATCTCTGCCACCTGCTAACCTACCTCTACTGCGCAATCACTACTGAAGAATGGCTTTGAATGAACTCGAATTGGTCCAACCTTGCTCACGCAATCCTCATTGGCATCTCCAACCATGTGTGGTGCAAACTCATGCAACACTATAGTCACAACTGATAGTCACACTGCTCTTTCACCTACCTCTTCACTGGTCTCCACTGAAACTATCCATGCACTATAGTTAACTGATGTATTCTTTAGTTGATTAATGAGTTAATAATTAGTGAATTAATTAATAATTAATTCACACCACTCTCACTAGTGTATCAATCAGTTAGACTAGATACAACTAGCTAAACTATGTTTAACTCAGTGAAATTGAACACAACTCCACCAACTACCTCAATAACTCCACCAAACTCTGTCACATGAGTTCTAACTGAAGTATCCATGCAATAGCTCCACTTAACCCTCAGGAATAGCATAATTTCTTCTGTCAGCTCCTGTGCCACATCTGTGCACTTGACTGAAGTGCTCCAAGAGAATAAGATAATATTTATAGTCCAAATATTATTAAGAGCTAATAACATTTGACATATCTATTTTTAGACATATTGGGCAGAATCTATTTTTAGACTGGCAATCTAAAAATAGATTCTGCCCAATATGTCTAAAAATAGAAGTCCATATATTTTTCCAACTTGACCAACTATCCACAAATAGCATCCTGCAACTCATAGAATATGATCGACATATCTAAAAATAGATTTGCGCCAAAAATAGCCTGCAGGCCCACTTAGTGAAGGCGACTTCTTTCCACTAAGCTCATCATCTTGTTGCAATCTCAACATAACAGCAATAACAGGATAATCTGTATTAATCTAAACACAATCACAAAGCCAAAATAACATTGTTCTCTGCTAACCTTTCGACCTCTAAGGCCGAGAAATATATAGTGGTTACATTAGAAAATCAAGGGATAGATCAGTCATGAGAATCTTATGATTCTCATGTTGATCGAAATACAACACATATAGTTATAACCACTTCCTAATAAATTTCTGACTAGAAAATTATAGATTACAATCAAAACCACCCTTACGTTGTTATCCCAAAAATACAATGTTAAACAACTTCTATAGCTATCGTAATAGAATCGCAGATGTAGTGTATAGCTAGAGGACAGATCAGCGACAAGTGTTGACGAGATCAGTCAACTATGCAATTGTATCAGTGATTCGCCAACGGGTCTGTAACAGCATAATGTAATAACAGTTTGCTGGCAGGTTTATAACAGCAAGTGTTGGAAATATGATGCAGGATGTTGTCCTTGATGGCAACCCACTGAATGAAGATGAAGACATTTGACTGTTGACATGTGTTGTCCTTGATGGCAATCCACCTGATGAAGTTATGCTTGACTTGATGGACCTGTTGACATGTGTTGTCCTCGATGGCAATCCACCTGATGAAGTTATGCTTGACTTGATGGACTTAGTAAATGATGTAAATCTGATATGATCTAATATTTGTTGACAATATGATGCTGAGTGTTGTCCTTGAAAGGCAACCCACTTGATGAAGATGATGACAACTTACTTGATGAAGTTGTGCTTGAGAGAATATGTTCTTGATGAAGAAAATATGATGTATCTACAGTATGTACAGAAGGCAATGAAGAAAGGAATTCAAAATGTGCTCAAAGTATGATGAAAAGAGTATGTCTCTATGCATACACGGATCTGTCTAAGGGAAGTCGCGTATGCACGCAGAAAAGAACGTGCCAAGTCGCGTATGGGCTAAAGCGCTCAAAAAGTGCAAAACCAAGGGTAACCACCATGGTATTGACCCATGGTATTGGGTAATGATCCGCCTAATTGACCCCGTCCAGGTAGTTTTGGGCTCATGGTATTGTTTTGGCCCATGGTATTTAAAAAGGGGCTCATGGTATTGAAAAAGGATAAACCTATATAAAGAGATGAAATTCATTATGCAAATCATGAGTGTGGGTGCAAGATGTCTGAGCTTGAATGAATACTTCACTCTGAAGTAGATCTGAATGGAAAGGGTTACACTTGAATGATAAATCTGAATAGATGATGCACCAATGATGAAGAAGGGGATCTAGATCTGAAATGCACTTGTATCTACTAGATCTGCTTATGGAAGGCCTAGATCTGTGATGAGGCGAACATCTAGGCGAACATCTGTCCGAAGTAAAAGGGTAAATCTGAGTTGAACATCTGATCTGATGAAGTATGCTGCTCTGTAATGATTGAAGATCTATACGCTACTTCGATGCGAAGGAAGCGCGTATATACGCAGCTTCGATGAAGTAAAAACGCGTATGCGCAATGAAATATGTACTGAGGTATACGCTGGTTGATGTGGACAGAAGCGTGTATATACACGACATCAGTAAAGGGAAAGCGCGTATGCAAACTAGGGTTTGCTGAAGCAAGGGGTATGAAATATCTGATCTGTTCTGCTGCGTTTCTGGTATCTGATCTGTGTTGATAAGTATCTATTGGTGATGTATGTTTGTGCTTAAAAGTATGGAAAGGGTCCAATGTGAAAATTGATGAAACGTGGTCCAAGGTGGTGCTGAAGGTTGTACCCTTCAGTCAGGGGGTTGTAGCTCCCTTCCAGGTGAGGCTGGTAAACGAGATCGGGGGGTCGTAGCTCCCTTCCAGGAGAGGCTTGCAACGAGTCGTGGGGTTGAGCTCCTTCCGTGAGTAGGCCGTAAACGAGCGTTGTAGCTCGCGTGTCGGTCAAGTCTGCGCCATGACATATGTTAAGATGTTTTCTTTATAATAAAATATCAAGGCCGAGCAACCGTAGCGTGGTTTTCTCCCGATTTGGGTTTCCACCTAAAAATCCTGGTGTTCTTGTGTGATGCTTTGTGTGATGGTTTATTCTGTTCTTACTACACATGTTTACTGTTCATTGAACATCTGATGCATGAATGATGGAATGATATAAGTGAAGATCTAATGACATATCTAGATATTTGTGTATACGCTAGTTTCATAAAGGGTATCCGCGTATATACGCAAGTTTACTGAAAGAAAGTAGCGTATGGGTTTTAAAGAATGAAAAAGTAAAAAGTTTTGATTATGCAATAAACACTGATTCACCCCCCCCTCTCAGTATTTTTCCCAACAAATGGTATCAGAGGAGGTCCTTCTGCAGAAGCTTGATCGCTCGAAGGAGATCCGTAACAATGGGAAAGAGGAAGAATGAAGGTCTTGAAGCTACAGTCATCTCTCTAGAGGCATCAAGTAAGAAGAGTGAGGAACCTCTACAACTAAATGAAAATGAAGAACTTGGAGCAAAAATCTGGTCTGTCATAGAACTTCTACAAGCATATCTTGAAGAATCAAACAAGAAGAATGCAAGACTTGAAGCAGAAATCATTTCCCTCAAAGAAGACCTGGATAAATCAAATAAGAAGAATGCAGGACTTGAAGCAGAAAACATATCTCTGAAAGAAGATCTCAAAGCATCGAAGAAGAAGAATGAAGAGCTACAACAAACATGTGAAGAAAACAAAGATTGGTTGAAAGAAGAGATTCTAAATCTGAAGGATCAAGTAGAAGATGGAAGAAGGAAAGAAGAAAGCATGACAAAGCAATGTCAAGCCTTGGAAGTTGAGGTAAACATTCTCAAAGGTAAATTAGAAGAAAAGGTAAAACTTTTGAGGTTTCAATATAGTACTAATATTTTGGACGATATTCTGAATAATCAAAGGTCTCCTGCTATCAAACTTGGTCTTGGTTTCCATGAAACTGTTAAAAGAGAATCTAGCTCACAAGGAGGTGCTAAAGAATCAAAGGACATCAATGCAAAATCTGAAGTATTGAAAGAGTCAAAAGATCAACCAACAATCATGAATTCTCAAAGGAATTCATTCAAGAACGTTGAATGTTTTAAATGTCATAACTATGGGCATGTTGCAGCAAATTGCAGGAGCAGATCATTTCAGTCACAATCAAACAGATTCTATTCAGAAAGGTACTATGGTTTCTTCAGGGGATATTGTTTCTCATGTAACAAGTATGGACATAAAGCAGCTGATTGCAAAATGAGGAAGATTAGAAGTACTCATTATGATTCTTATGCTTATTTTTCTGGACATATGAGATGTTATTTTTGTAACAAGTATGGACATGTAGAAAAAGAATGCAGGATGAACAGATCTGGGAAAGTGGACAATTTTCAGCACACAGTTGGAAAGCTCAAGCAAATTTGGAAAAAGGAGGACCGATCAGAAACGTAGGGAATTCTGACCCTACTACAGTCATCTGCTTCTGAAGCTGACTTCTCTGATTGACTGCAGGAATGATGTGAGATACATTATAAGATCTAGTAATGTATCGTCACAAGGGGAGCAATGCATGATGACTCTCATGGTTGATTTGATTACTCTGTTTATATGTATTTCTGACAGTGCATCTGGTGTGAAGAAAAGACAGGAACAGAAGGTAAATTTGCAGAAGGAGATGAAGATGTGAAATTTTCTATATTTCACTTTCCATACGCGGGTTAAATGAAACAAAGTCGCATATACACGCGAGTTACAGCAGACACAGTCGCGTATGCTTTGATGATAAGAAAATTTATCTGATAGTTGAAGATCTGAAGCAGAGGTCCAGGGGGAGCATCAGTCTGACTGTTGATGATTGCACTGTTAGCATCATTCTGGTTATACTTATGATAATGAAATGATACATGGGTTCTTGTGTTGAAAATTATGGATGAATCCTGGTTGCTTTATGATGAAGAGCATTCATTGGTGAGATGAAAGTCTTATATTTCAGAGACAAGGACAGATCATGCAGAGATTTTTGTTGATTACTGGCTGTTGAAGGTGTTTCAGATTGCATAAGTTAAGAAGGAGCACTGGTTTAGGGGGAGCAGCAAGTTGAATACTAATGATTGCATTGTTGGCAATATGACTGCTTATTCTTTGGGTTTTTGTGATACTCATGCTCAAATGATGATGTCTTGGTACATGGTTTATTATGATGAGTTTTTGAGCCCTGGTTGCTGATAAGTATCCTTTGTACTCACACATGGATGAGTTGGACGTCATTTGATTCAGAAATAAATCATGCAGAGTGTGTTACTATGGCTGAGAGATCTTTTGCCTACATATGTTACTTCATGTTAAATCTTGAAGATCATGGTGATGTTGGACCACATGGATGATTGCTTGACACCTATGTGAAGATGTTGTTCTGATATGACAATCTCTCTTGGAAAGATTGTATTGATGCTGCAAAGACTCTGAAAGCTTGGTTACTATTGTACTGATGCCACAACCATTGGATGACGCTTGAAGACACAACTACACCATTCTATCTATCTGTAGTCCATGGAAGCATTCAAATGTCTCAGAAAGAAGCTGAACACTGTCTTTGCCTTACAAAGAATCAGATCTGGTTGAAATTTAGAAAATGTCTTGGGATACGCGGGTTTCCTGAAACACAGTCGCGTATATACGCGAGTTCCTGCACAGAAAACCGCGTATGACTAATTGCTGACAATTTTTGGTTGGTTCAGCTCTCTTCAGCACAGCTGCAATGCTGTTTGGTATCTCTGATACTGTTTGGTATCTCTGGTGGTGTTCCAGTTCTCATAATTCTGTTTCTAATGTTTTGATGAAGATGCCCTGATGATTTGTTGGTGGAAGTTTTCAGGATGCACAAACTAAGGGGGAGCCTTAGTCATTTGGAAAGATTGCTTGGTTGCACAGATTCAGGGGGAGCATTAGTTTTGCTGAGTATAATGCATTGCTAGCATTATGGTGGTTCTGATATATGATCTCTCTTAAGGTCTTTTTGGTATTAATTATGAAAATTCATATTTGTACTTTGATGAAAAGGTCTGGTTGAGACCCATGTTGTAAAATTGTAATATTCAGTCATGTAAGGACTTGTCAATTTGTAAACCCACTTGGTTGGGTAGCTGAGTCATGTTTGTAAACCCACTTGGTTGGGTAGCTGAGTCATGTTTGTAAACCCACTTGGTTGGGTAGCTGAGTTGAAATGTGTAAACCCTCTTGGTTGGGTACTTGAGTCTTATATGTAAATCCACTTGGTTGGATATTTGATGTAAGTATGAGTCTTTTGGTGATAGGAAGTTCATAGAGTCATGTACTTCATTGAAAAATATTCAGCATGAATTCAGGGGGAGCTTGGTCACTTCAGTATACATCAGATCTGCAGAACGCTTCTTCTACATGAGGAGAAACGTTGCCCTTGATCTCAAAGGGGGAGAGTGACATGGTGTTTGAATGAAGATAATGATGTGCCCTTTGCCCTTGATGTCAAAGGGGGAGAGTGACATGGTGTTTGAATGATGCCAAAAATGGAGAGAGTGACATGGCAAATAGGGAGAATGACATGGTGTCATTGTATTCTTAATGTATCTATCTGTTGTGGTAACAAAACACCATCATGGTTGCCATCAAGTCCAAAGGGGGAGATTGTTGGAAATATGATGCAGGATGTTGTCCTTGATGGCAACCCACTGAATGAAGATGAAGACATTTGACTGTTGACATGTGTTGTCCTTGATGGCAATCCACCTGATGAAGTTATGCTTGACTTGATGGACCTGTTGACATGTGTTGTCCTTGACGGCAATCCACCTGATGAAGTTATGCTTGACTTGATGGACTTAGTAAATGATGTAAATCTGATGTGATATGATGTTTGTTGACAATATGATGCTAAGTGTTGTCCTTGAAAGGCAACCCACTTGATGAAGATGATGACAACTTACTTGATGAAGTTGTGCTTGATAGAATATGTCCTTGATGAAGAAAATATGATGTATCTACAGTGTGTACAAAAGGCAATGAAGAAAGGAATTCAGAATGTGCTCAAAATATGATGAAAAGAGTATGTCTCTTTGTATACACGGATTGGCCTAGGGGAAGTCGCGTATGCACGCGGAAAAGAACGTGCCAAGTCGCGTATGGGCTAAAGCGCTCAAAAAGTGCAAAACCAAGGGTAACCACCATGGTATTGACCCATGGTATTGGGTAATGATCCGCCTAATTGACCCCGTCCAGGTAGTTTTGGGCTCATGGTATTGTTTTGGCCCATGGTGTTGAAAAAGGGGCTCATGGTATTGAAAAAGGATAAACCTATATAAGGAGAACAAATTCATTGTGCATAACATGAGTGTGGGTGAAAGATGTCTGAGCTTGAATGAATACTTCTCTCTGAAGTATATCTGAATGAAAGGGGTTACACTTGAATGATAAATCTGAATGTATGATGCACCAATGATGAAGAAGGGGATCTAGATCTGAATTGCTCTTGTATTTGCTAGATCTGATTATGGAAGGCTTAGATCTGTGATGAGGCGAGCATCTAGGCAAACATCTGTCTGAAGCAAAGGAAAATGCGAGTTGAACATCGTCCCGAGTGAAGTATGCCTTTCTGTGTGGTTAGAAGATCTATATACTGCTTCGATGCGAAGGAAGACGCGTATATCTGTGACTTTGATGAAATGCGCGTATGCGCAATGAAATATGTCTTTGAGGTATCACATTTGGTTGATGTGGGTAGAAGCGCGTGTATACGCGGCTGTCGATGAGTAAACGCGTGTACGAACTAGGGTTCTTTGAAGAGCGAGGGTATGAAATATCGATATGTTATAACGTGTTTAAGTATCTGATACGTGTTGATAAGTATCTATTGGTGATGTATGTTTGTGCTTAAAAGTATGGAAAGGGTCGATGTGAAAATTGATGAAACGTGGTCCAAGGTGGTCTTGGAAAGGTTGTACCCTTCGATCGAGTTGTAGCTCCTTCCGAGTGAGGGGGTGAGGTAAACGAGATCGGGGGGTGGTAGCTCCCTTCCAGGAGACGCTGGTAAACGAGTCAGGGGGTTGGAGCTCCCTTCCAGGAGAGGCTGGTAAACGAGCGCAGGTGGGTGCCTGCGTGCTGGTCAAGTCTGCGCCAGCACATATGTTGTAAGATGTTTTCTTTATAATAAAATATTGAAGGCTGAGCAACTGTAGCGGTGGTTTTCTCCCGATTTGGGTTTCCACCTAAAAATCCTGGTGTTCTTGTGTGATGCTTTGTGTGATGGTTTATTCTGTTCTTACTACACATGTTTACTGTTCATTGAACATCTGATGCATGAATGATGGAATGATATAAGTGAAGATCTAATGACATATCTAGATATCTGTGTATACGCTAGTTTCATAAAGGGTATCCGCGTATATACGCAAGTTTACTGAAAGAAAGTAGCGTATGGGTTTTAAGGAATGAAAAAGTAAAAAGTTTTGATTATGCAGTAAATACTGATTCACCCCCCCCTCTCAGTATTTTTCCCAACAGCAAGGTGTAACAGCATCGCTTTGCTGTAAAAGCACCCTCTTAACTGTTCCTATGAACTTCGTGCTCGAAATATTTGGTGCTATAAATGACATTTGAAAAGACAACACAGACCATCGATCTTCTCCAAACATTCACCATCAATTAGCCATAAAAATGTACGATATATCATAATAATTGGTGAATTGGCAAAGTAATAAAAAAAAAAAGTGAAACAACACAAGTTAGGGTAGAAAGTTAGGAGAAAGAGGCAAAGATACTCCCATTGGTTATAGTTAAGAGGAAAAATAAGGAAAACAAAGATAGGGAAAGTGTACAAAACTTGCACCCAACACATGTACTTCATCTTTTATATATATTTGAAAATTTCAACTCTCCAAATACCATGTACTTGTAAATTTGATTTTACTTTATGTTATTTTTATAATTGAGTAGATTTAAATTCTTTTTGTTCATATTGATTGGACATAACATATAATTAAATTGGTTAAGTGATATAAAATATAACCAAAAGATAAAATAATAAATTTACTAGTCTTATAGTATGCTACAAATAGACTTTTCAAATTTGTGGTATGTTGTGAAAAGTGCTTTAAGGGCATTAACATTATAATATTTAGGTACAATCACTTGATATTTAATCTCTTGGTGCGGGTAACGGGGTTAGAGTGGGGATGGATTCATGGTCGAGCAGCGGAAGACACTTTAAACTGCCATAATTTATTATTAATCACTTGGCTCTGGTTGGGATCACGTATTTATTGCAAGTGGCTGACCGTAGAAGGACTGATTGGCTTGGTCAGGGTTGGTTATCGGCTGGGACCTTGGGATACCACTTGAGGGACACCCTTATTGGCATAGGTATATCAGAGCACCTCAGGCCTCGCACATTCGTCTTATAGATCAAGATAATGAAATATTATGGGCACTTTCACCTGGTGGCAGATACACCCCTAAGATCGAATACATCACCCTTAGTGCACCAAAGGAACCTCCTGAAAAATCTTGGTGGTGGCATTCTATCTGGAAACTTATGGCGCCACACAAGACTAGATTACTGATGTGGTGCATTCTCCAAAATTGCATACCGACCATGGAAAACATCAAAAAACGTGCTACACAAGGACCATCCAGATGTTGCGTCTGCTTAGCCCAGGAGGAAGATGCTCAACATATCTTCCTCGACTGCTCATATGTCCATGATCTCTAGCTACTAGTTACTAGTACATTGAGATGCACCATGTCATGGCATGGTGTATCTTTACCTGAGGCCCGGTCAAACTGGTGGAATGCAACCTCCTGTACTAAACTGCGAAACCTCCCGCTATTTATGGCTTGGGGTATATGGACCGGGAGGAACAGATGTATCTTCGACGGCAAGCTGGTCATGTGGAAACTTATTTTCTCTTCTATCATATCCACTTATCATCTCATACTGGATGAGAACCAACCTACCTGTAACAGAGTCATTATCCTTGAATGTATTGATAACTCTTACCCCTGGGCATACTTTGATGGGGCATCTAACAATAATGGGTGTGGGGGAGGAGTGGTTCTTCATACATATGCTACTTACTACTTCCATCTCAAGATGGAATTAGGGCCGAGTACAAACAATTTTGCTGAGCTACTTAGCCTTTGACTTCTCCTAGTTTTCGCCCGGGAAAAAGGATGCAACAGACTGCAGATTTTTGGAGATTCTCAAATTGTCATTAATTGGTTTAATTCACATGAACAGTGTCATTCACACACTCTTACATCATTATTGAGGGAATTTCATTATTTGAAATCAAAATTTGACACTATTACTATTACTCACATATACAGGCAGAGGAACCAAATGGAAAACCAACTTTCCAAAGAAGCTGTGGAGCTAGATTGAGGCAGTTGGCACGTCTCTGAACATGAAGGGGATCAGATTTACAGTTATTATCATAGACCCTTCATAGAGGATTTCTGAGATTTGAGAGCAATCTTCATAGAGGATTTCTGGGATTTGAGAGCAGTCACTCTATGACCGCATTTTTTACAGACTGATTTATATTTTTGAGGACTGACATGTTGTGCTGATACCAGTATGCATACTGGCTTGTTATTATTTATTTTATTTTATGCTTATGTACATAGTAGGTAGTTAGAACTTGCAGCATACTGGCACAGATTGTAGATTACTCTGCCTCCTTGTTGAGGAATAGTGATATGATCTATGATTGAATATTGTAAAATGAAACATGTAATTTTTTATTGCTAATGAAAAATTACGAATGTTTTCAGAGGAAAAATATTTAATCTCTTAGTATGTTGAGGCAAATTAGGTCAAAAAAAAAATTATTTTGTAATTTAATCACCTTAACCTTAAGTTCATAAAAATAGATTCAAGAACCCCAAATTTGGGGTGGCATTTCAAAAGTTGCATTCACCATTTGATTCTCAAAATTTCCACCATTTTCATAGAGAAAACCATAAATATAACATTCAAAAAAAAAAAAATCCCACACTTATAAATTTTTACATGATGGAGACCAACTTATAAGACCATTTTTATGTATTATCATATTAATATATGTTCAATTTTTATATTTATTCTCTTTAATATTAGCATAATAATTTCTATCTTTTGACAAGAGAAAACTTATAAAATTATTAGTTTGCAATTTCATATATATATATATATATATTCTAAACATTAAAAATAAAATTTTAATTGCTTTGAGTAAAGAAATAAAATTTATAAATTAGATAATTTAAATTTGACCACAGATCTTGGAATGGGTTCCAAAAACTTGAAATATAAAGAAAGAAATTATTTTACTATTTACAAGGTTAAAGATAGCTTATGGGACAGATTGCTTCGCCATTTCGCCATTTGATTCCTGTATTCAACCTCACAATAAACACTCCTAGCTCCAAAAACTTGAAATATCAAAAGAATAAAGAAAGAAATGATTTTACTATTTACGAGGCTAAAGATAGCTTATGGGACAGATTGCTTCGCCATTTGGTTCTTGTATTCAACCTCACAATAAACACTCCTAGCTTCTCTACAAATCGTTCGCAGAGCCAGCTGCCAAAATATTTGCATAATTTTCCATGTCTTTAGGCCTCATTCTAAAATGATTTTTTTTTTTGTTTCCACTTTTCCAGAAGAGCATAAAATACATACTCTTTCTTTCCACACTTCTTTTGGATTTTTCTAGGACCATGTTTCACAACATAGTGGATGCATATTACTCCTTACGAGAGGAATAAGAATTTTGGCTCTCCCAGAAATATTGGTCCCTATGCATGTTTTTTGTCATAATCAAAATAACAAAATTAGAAAGATTGTCCATAGAAAAAATGGGTAAAGATGGATCTTCCGAATAATTTTAATTAGATTATGACAAAGTAATTTTTTTAAATTGTTTATTCTTCAATAACATTATCAATTTTATATGATTTTCCACTCATAACTATTTGAAAAAAAAATATGATATTATTTGATTTTTTTTATATTTGAAACATGTTTTATTAATGTGAAAAGATGTGTATATATAATTTAATGTAAAAATAATATTACATTAATTTATAAATTAAAAATAAATAAATATTTGAATATAAATTAAAGGATTATAAAAATATTTAATCTATTTTAACTCCTAAATTTAAATATTTCATTATAAATTTCAATTTCAATAAATTTCAATTTCATTATTAATATATTGAATAGTAATGTCACACCATTATTCATTATTATATTTATTATTAATTATATTGTTTATTAAAATTACTCTTTAGATATGGTCTAACTTATATTTATTATTAATTATATTGTTTATTAAAATTACTCTTTACATATTTTCTAACTTGTAACTTATAATGAAATATAAAATATTTCATTGTAAATTTAAAATTCAATATCAATATATTGAATAGAAATGTCACCACATTATTCATTATTAAATATTGTTTATTAAAATTACTCTTTTTATTATTAATTCATTATTAAATATTGTTTATTAAAATTCCTCTTTTTATTTTTAATTGTTTATTAAAATTACTCTTTTTTTTATTAATTCATTATTAAATATTGTTTATTAAAATTACTCCCTTTATTATTAATTTGTATTATTTATTAAAATTACCCTTTTTATATTGCGTGGGTAAGGAAAAGCAAACTTAATTTCAAATTTCAATATTAATATACCAAATTTACATAATATTTACTTTTAAGTACAACTCTTTTATCTTAGAAGTGTCAAAATGTATTCAATATTAAATTATATTTACATATTTATATTATTTCTAAAAAATAGAATATATATATATATATGTTTGTTAAGATTTTGTATTAAAAATAAAATAACATATTAAAATTGAGATGGTAAAGAGAAAATAACTATAAATTATATAACTAAAACTTGTAATTTCATTCAATGAAAACTTGTAGTTTGAAATAGTTTGAATTTTGTTGTATTTATAACTAAAACTTGTAATTTCATTCAATGAAAACTTGTAGTTTGAAATAGTTTGAATTTTGTTGTATTTATAACTAAAACTTGTAATTTCATTCAATGAAAACTTGTAGTTTGAAATAGTTTGAATTTTGTTGTATTGAATGGAAGCATATTGATTATTAAGTTAATTCAAACATCTTTATCAATAATATAAATATTACTGGTAGATTTTTAATTTAAAATTTTATTTATTATTAAAAATATAGTATTGATTAATTTAGATAATACAATCATTTTTATTAATAAATATGATTTAACCATTTCAAAGAAATAATTATATTTTCAATCATTTATAAAATAATTTCCATTATTAAATATTTTCATAATATATATTTAATATTTTTTGAAAAATTATATACACAAGAATAAAAGTAATTAATATGTAGCGTTTCACAGGGATGCGTCCCCTAGGGTCGAGTGCTTGCATCCCATACACCCGAGACTAGGAGTCTACTGAGGTGTGTTTTCCCACACCATTTTTGGGGAGTCTTGGGGAGACATAGGGATGTGTTTCCCTACTGTGGGTACAAGACTCCCCAAAAAGAGTGCATCTCGACATCCCTCCTTGAAGGAAAGCATAAGAACTAGTTGAAGTGCATAGTTCTCTACGTCTTGCACATAGGAAGACACCACAGTGTCGGAGGTTACCCACAACATGATGGGATGTGATCCAAAAAATAGTGCACAAATAGATGATGAAGATGGACCAAATGAGCTACAGCATGGTTTGGTTGGAGTTCTATTGGTTACTCAAGAGTGTGACTCTAAGATGACTTCATGCAACAAATGGATGTAGAGGACCAATCATTGAGATTGAATCCTTGATGTTGATTTTATTTTGAATGCTCATTATCCATTTTTACTTTTGAGTTTTAACTTTTAAGTTGGGACACTAGATATCAAATTCTTGACTCTTAATTATTTTATAGTTTGAAACTTTGAGTTATATAAATTTAGAGTTCAAACTTCAGTATCTAGTATATAGTAATATACTAGTATGTTTGACTCTTAATTATTTTATAGTTTGAAACTTTGAGTTATATAAATTTAGAGTTCAAACTTCAATATCTAGTATATAGTAATATACTAGTATGTTTTGCTTTCAGTTTAGATTCTACAATGATGAATGATGAATTTAATTTTTAAATCAATGTAGATTGTAGAATGATGTGGATCAATTTATGCTATTCTTTAATTCAATTATGAATTTAAATTTCATGTGGATCAAATTTCAATTTTCAATGTATTGGTATCCATATTACTATTAGTCTATTTAATATTTATGCTTTCATTATTGAACAATGAATATATATATACACACACCTTGATGTCCCCCGCGCCCCAAAGTTTCCCTAAAATTTGAGGGTACTCCCTTGCATCTCCCCTGCACCGGAGTCTTAGTGGAACATGGTAAATTCTTTCTCAATATGATACATCTTGGTGGAACATTGGTAAATTCTCTCTCAAGATGATAATTTTCACAGAAGGCTATTATTGAGGGTTGTAGGAAGGTGTGGCAATAAATTTGGAAAAACCAGAAATTGACGTGATTTATGAGAAAGAATTAAACAGATGATTTGTGAGAAACCATTAATTCTAGCTATGTATCTATAGACTATTTTTAGTCTCGATTTATGAGAAAGAATTAAATTCTAAATTTGGAAAATGAGACACATGATTTGCGAGAAACCATTAATTCTAGCTATGTATTAAATTCTAACTAATAATTTGGAAAATGAGACTGACATGATTTGTGAGAAACCATTAATTCTAGCTATGTATCTATAGACTATTTTTAGTCTCGATTTATAAGAAGGAATTAAATTCTAACTAATAATTTGGAAAATGAGACTGACATGATTTGTGAGAAACCATTAATTCTAGTTATGTATATATAGACTATTTTTAGTCTTGTGGACGTTAAAATATCAGTCATTCATTCATATGTATATATTGACATTTTTCTAATTCAAGGAAAATACGACAAAAATGAATGAACCCTTACAGTTGGCAGATAATTTACAATAATAGAAACATAGATAATTTACAAAACCATCAAAATATGCATGTATTAAATACCAACCAGGACGAATCCTGATAATGATGAAAGCCCACTTGATCCAAAACAAACCGTCTCACCAAATTATGATCCAGGATGAGTTCATGGCCTGAGTTGCTCATTTTGTATCGACCATAAGGGACTGAATTTGGTTATCTTGCGTCTGAAATTTGCATACTGTTGGGTTAAAATGGTTGAGAAATGTAGAACCGGAGAAGTTATCAAGCTGCTCCCTCTGCTGATGAAGGATAGATCAACTGATAGTATCATCAAAAGTGACAAAGTCTTGCTCTCATGGAGATTACTTATAGAGCACCTTTAATACTCTAAAATGTGAACACAAGAAGCACTAAAGCCCTGATAAAATTTCTTAGATCTGATTTAGAATAATATTACTTTGACCTAGAGAAAAATGAATCTAGAGTGACACACTGATTCTTCTTCTTCTTCCTTGAAGAAGATTGCCCTACCAAATGATTGCTTCTATTCCTGCAATAATTCAGTTGTGTAGTTGTTTGAACTGTTTCTTTTGACTGCAGCTCTAGTGCATAATGGTAATCTTCATGTTCCTGCCTGTTCTGTTCATCACAACTGAATTTCTGTCCGCATTTCTCACAAACAAAGGATTCCTCCAAATCATTCTCATGCATGTCATGTATTCTTTTTGTGTAAACTGAGTTGTGAGTAATGATTGTATCTCCCTGTTTTCCATTACTCCCATCAAAATACGTATCTTCTGAAGTACACTGCACATTCTCAGTCAGATGTGATTCGATTTTAACTTGTTCGTCTGAAAAGTGCACACCGCTTCCTTGCAATTTAGTCTTTGCTACATGGGTGATTTTTGTTGGAACACGTTGTTTCTTGAGTTCACAAGGAAATGAAAGTGCTTCACCTCTAGAGTTCTCCTTTATTAAGTTTTTGTCAGACGGAAACAATGCCGATTCTCTACAAGTATCAGGGTTCAAGGCACAGGTTTGATAGTCAAGATTTTCAGCACAACTTGAGGGTGCCATGGATGGAAGTCTGCAAATGTCAGCATTGCAATCTTGCCATGTATTCAACTCTGTCATTTTGTTCCCTTTGTACTGTTCCTCATTAGAAGTTTGCAACTCCAAAGAAATGCTGCACTGCATGTCCCCTGAAAACATAACTTAATTAATCAACAAACCTCCATCGGATAACCAGTCAAGCAGTTCTATAAAAGATCTTAGGATGATGTTCAAAAGCAGATTGCATTTGGAAAATCTCACAATACTTGTGATCAGATTCTTTGGACGAAAATAAGACTGGAGAGAAGTGCAAATACAGATTGCCTAACACCATTTAAAGATTAAAAGAACACATAGATACCAAGATGTTAGAGCAGTTACTGGTAGCCAGTGTGACAGTGGCAGGACAGAACTCGAGGTTTTACATAAATCCTATGAATAGAATGAGATATTACGAGTCTAGGTAAATTGGTGTGAAAAGGTCACAACTACAGAAACTAAAGATTTTCTCATCACAAATTAATCCTCCTAAGATGAAGGAAGCCACAATTGTGGGCACTTCTCATTTTTGCTATATAGTGTCGATTTCTGGTAGCATCAGACGTCTTCTAAGTCTCAAATTTCGCAGGGAGGCTTAGACACATGTATTCCAAAATACCCAAAAAGCGTTTTGGGAATTTCCATCCGGATGAGGTATAATTAAAATAATTAATTATTTTTAATGGAAGCCTCAGTCTAAACTTACGAAATTAAAATAATTAAAGTATATTAATAGAACTGGGTGTGAATCTTCTAAAAAAGACGAAGATCAAGTCAAGTTAATCTTAGCCCTTGATTATGTTTGAATCCGGGCCATTGATTTCTCAATGAGAAGATTATAAGAGAAGGCTTGACGAGCATTTGGAAAACACATCAAGAGAGAGTCTAGAGATCGATTTCTCAAGTGAGTAGCGCAGAGCAGCGAGAGAGATCATCGAGTTGATTCTTGCAGTGAGGGGTAGGGATAGTCCGGTAGGAGATTTTTCCAGAGCCGAGAATACATCGCAAAGAAGGCAAAGAAGAGGACACAGAAGAGGCAGCGTAAGGCTAGGGTGGGCAGTGCAGAGCCATGCAGAGGCAGCGCTGAGCCTCTGAAGAGATCCACATTTTTTGTTGAGGATCAGTTAGATCCAGTGCCAGAGAGTCGAGGTGTGAGACCAAAGGGCCAGAAAATCAACATCCAACCAGCAGAAAGATCAGCCGAAGGGAGTGACGCAATCCCCAACCAGTGTGACGCAGATCTCCACAAAGGCAACATGGATCTTGTCAGTTCAGGTTTGGGTCAGCGCCGAATCTCCAGTGTTAGTGTGAGGTCATTTTCTCACTAACTCTTTGTCAGCAAATTTCTCTGTATGGATGGCCAGTAAGGCATCCTAGATTGTATTCAGAACAACTGCATAATAATACAAAACCTCAGCTGCTGCACCAATTTTCCTACATTGGGTTATTCCGAGGACATTTGTCCAAAAATAACGGTGTCACTTGTGTGTTCAATTTCCTTCTTGCTCAATTCTTGTTTCCACATTTTATTTATGTAGTGAAGGTTGCAGTGTGATGTATTCAGTGTTTTCCGTAGAACAACTGCAAATAAATTGTTACGTAATGAAAAACAATTAGGTGAATATTTTCTAGTTGCTGCAATAGGATTCCAGTGTTAGAAATTTTCACATATAGCACTAAAGACAAATGCATGCACTGAGAGGTTGAATGACATTGAATAAATGGCACAAGAAAGAAAGGAGGAGCCTTCTAAGCTCAAGAGAAAATCTCATCCTCATATCAAGGTCCATGTGAAACAAGCTCAGACTACCTTACTAACAAGAAACATCTGTGTTTTTCTTTCATTTCATTGGATCTACTTGACTTAAATACAAAGATATACTGATATTTAATACTATTCTTCTCTATATAATATATATATCAAAAAAATGGAAACAAATACTAGTAATTACATGAACATAGAATCATTGAAAATACATGCATTGTTTACAAAGAGAGAGCAACTAGTTTAAGATATAAAAAATTGTCCAAGGGGGTCTAGGTTTGATGATGAAGTAATGTTCCCCTCATTAAAGTTCAAACTTCCCAGAGGCATGATTCAGTGTTTCAGCCCTTGTGGGCTATCTTCCCTACGCAAACAAGTCACTTTAAACAATTGGGGCCAGGTGCAAGTCCTAGGCATTTTTTTTGGAATAGATACCCCTGACTAACAACTTATTTGGAGTAGAGAACTCAACATTAAATAGAAATGATATATATTTTATTAATAAATTGATCTAATGATTACAATTGTGGCAGGCCCTTGGCTTAAACACTGCCTCGGGTGAATGGGCATGATCTTTGATCATGCCCTTTGCCTAATTAACTAATAATTACACACTGAGTAATTTTTACATTACATTGCCTTCCTCTTGAAAAGATGCTTTGTCCTCAAAGCATAAGTAACGACGAGTGTTGTTGACGAAACACTTCTGTCAACCAAGAAGCTTCTTCTTATGGTAAGTCCTTCCACTTGATCAGGTATTCTTCAATTACTCGTGATCACAACTTCTTTTCCGTGATGAAGATGATACCTTTTGGTTCTAGAATGACCCTTCCTTCATCATTTAAAGTCGGAAGTGTTGTTCGTGTTGATTGATGTTCACCAAGTGCCTTTTTAAGGCAGGATACATGGAAAACGTTGTGAACACGACTTTTATCAAGAAGGCTTAAACTGTGTGCTACTTGGATGATCTTTTTGTTGATCTAGTATGGTCCATAAAATCTTGGTGTCGATTTGTTTTTTCCCTTCTGTTTTAAGGACAACTGCTTGTAAGGCCGAAGTTTAACAAATACCCATTCTCCAACTTCAACTTCTCTCTCTATTCTATTTCGGTCAGTTTGTTGCTTCATACAATTTCTTGCATTATTTTGATTATTGGACAACTTTTTGGGTTTCTTCTAACTGGATTTTAACAACTGAAAGTTTCGTCTTGATGATAGCAACGTCCTTCCATTTCGAAGGTTCATAACCGTATAGAGCTTGAAATGGAGTCATTTTCATTGACGCATTGCATTGTAAAAAGAATTATACCACCATTCAACGAGATGTAACCACTGAACCCACTTATTTTGTTTGTCTGTGGCATAACAACGTAGGCAGGCTTCTAAACATTTATTGACAATTTTTGTTTGAGGATGGTAATTTGAACTCATGTTGAGGTAGGTTCCTGTAAGTTTGAAAAATTCCTTCCAAATATTACCGTTAAATTTGGCATCTCTATCGCTTACAATGACCTTGGGATATCCATGTAATTTGTAAACATTTTTACAAATTATCTCAACAATTTGTTTTGCCGAGTCTGATTCCCTCATTCCAATAAAGTGAGCATACTTGGTGAGTTTGTTGGCTACTACAAGAATTTTCTCCTTACCATTAGACACATGTAAACCTTCAATAAAGTCCATTGATATTTCTTCCCATTTCTGATTCGGGAAATTTAAAGGATGAAGTAGTCCAGGTGTCATAATATTTTCATTTTTATTCCTCTAGCATTTATCGCATTCTGCTACATATTTTTTAATATCGTTACTCATTTCCTTGCAAAAGAATGGTTGGGTGTGCATTATAGTAGGTTTTAAAAAACCATACATGTCCAACGGATAGTGAATCATGTGACTCTTTGAGAATCTTGGCTTTAAATTTGGAATTTGAATTCAGATAAATTCTTCCCTTGTACCATAGAATATCGTTCTTCCATTCAAATTTTGAATTCTGAGGAAGGTTATTGATTATAGCACTTGTTTCTGGATCTTTTGCATATTCACTTAGAATCTAATTAAGCCATTCGGGAACAACAACTGAAACTGCAAGTAATGATGGTTCTTCATCTTTCTTGGACAAAGCATCTGCCACTACATTGTCCTTTCCCCTCTTATGTAATATCTCCATGTCAAAAGAAACAATTTTTTCAATCCACTTTTGTTGTTCTTCAGAGAGCGTTTTTTGTTGGAGGTACTGGAGACTGTTATGTGTTAGTTTTTGTAGCATTCGATGTGTTCTAGCCTCGAGATTTGAGAGTGTTTTTTGTTGGAGGTACTGGAGACTGTTATGTGTTAGTTTTTGTAGCATTCGATGTGTTCTAGCCTCAAGATTTGACAGAGAAGTTAGAATACATGCATTCTCCAAAACCCAAAAATTGTTTCTAGAAAGCCCACGTAGAGACATCAACGACCATGATTAAAACTTAATCTATGCCTAAGATTAACTAGAACTCAATCCATACCTTTTTTTAGAAGATTCCCACCTGACTTAATTAATACCTTTTACTTAATCATATTTCCTAAGTTTAGACTTAGGAAATATTAAAAACTGATTAATTATTTTCTAAGGACTTAGTCAAAAAACAACAGTGTTATTTGTGTGTGTGCATTTATCTTTCCAACGTTATTTTTCTTTCGCAATATTTTATTTGTGAACGCTGTAGTGTATTAGTTTTGATATTTACTGTAGCAAATAGTAAATAGCTTGTTCAGTTTATTTAACATATAGAAGAAACTAGATCAGTTGCTCCAGTAGGATTCGTAGTTTCAGAAGCACTGCGTGAACAACTGCTCGAAACCCCAGGAAGTTGCGCATTCCATTGGCCAGGAGAGCAAATTGGACAGAGAATCAATTTTCCAGATCGAAGATTGTTAGAGGCAGAGGGAGCAACAATATTTTCCTTGCAGAGAAAATCTTCAACTTGGACATAGCTATTTTGCAGCAGTTTGCTAGTGTAAAATAGTGTCAAAAGGAAGGTGTGAAATTTCTGAATCTAAGTTATAGAAATCTGATTTACACTACCTACTTGTTTTCATTAATTTAACAAGTTATTTTTTGAATGCTTCAAGAAAATATTAATGTAAATACGCTGCAACCTATACAAATATAAAAATCAAGTACTGAAAAATAAATGAGACAACCATACAAAGGACACACTTATTTTTGGACAATTGTCTCCGGAAAAACCCAATGCGGGAAAACTAGTGCAGAAGATCTGAGGGTTTGTATTATTAAGCAACAGTATTCTGAGTACAACTAGGGTGCCAAAATTCGACTCACCCACCAGAGAAAAATCCTCGTCAAACAGATAAAATAGTGAGTTTTACCTCACACTGCAAATCCCGGCTGACCCAAATCAGACACTGGTGAAACCCCAGCTGCCTCTGCGCAACAGATGTGTGGGTCTGGCTGAGGACTACATCACTCGTTCTCTACGCTGATCTGCCTCTCAGAAAATCGAGTTTCAACCCTCCCGACTCAGAAAGCCCAATCTTCAGCAAATTTCGGACCGTCTCTTGGATGCTTTGTGCTGCCCCTGCGTGGGCCTGCATCAGCCCCTCTTGGGACTGCGTCACCTCTCCTGGTGGTTGCGCTACTTCCTTTGTGTCTCTACTATGTACTCTTGGTCCTCCAACCAACCATTGCTTCTGCCCCTCGCTGCAACTGAATCACTCAAATCTTATCTTCGTCCGAGCACTGCTCCGTCAGAAGAATTCGATCTCTAGATACACTGTGTGTTCTCCAACTGACCCACAAGTCTTCATTTATATTTTTCCTGTTGATAAATCAACGACCATGATCTAATCCTTAATCAACGACTAAGATTAAATTATACTTGATCCTCGTCATTTAGAAGCTTCTCACCCACATGTTAAATTAATTCACTTTAATTATTTAAATTCCCTAAGTTTCAACTTAGACTTCATTTAAAATAATTAATTATTTGAATAACTTTCACTTCGAGTGTAATTTCTCAAAACGATTTATGGATCTTGGAGATCTCACATGTTCTAGCCCCTCCACAAAATTTCGAAGCTAGAGAACATTTGATGCTACCCAAAAATCAAGAGGCCCACCTTCAAACATACATTCATAACAGATGGGCGAGGGACCACATGGTTGGCTCAGGTGGCGGAGAAAATGGCACATCGAGCTATCTAAGGGCTTCAAGGGGCTATTGGCTGTCGGTTGAGGACCATATAGGAGAAAAAGATTCTCCTATGCATACTACCCACAGGTGGTGGGTAACATCTGGCTCCAACTAGGACATGAGCTCTCGGAAAAATGCACAAAGCCACTCGAGCGAGAGGTCATAAGAACACCGGTAATCTCTTGGTACCGTAGACCTTTTACTTGCACATATCAAAGACCAAGCACATGAAGCAACATGTTTTTGTGGTGTCTTATGATCACCCATGCTTAGTATTAGGCCATAAAAATCAACAAGAAAGCATAAATATGCAAATTTAATCTAAATACAGCTAATGTACCATGAGAAATGTCATATGATGTTAGTTCTAATAAGAAAATCAACATGCAATGCATTCTACCCTAACATGCATGGGCACATTTCAGAATGCTAAATGTAATCAAATATCCAGTGCAACCAACACATGATCAAATCAATATAAATATGTCAGCCTATATGATTACTCATATAGCAAATCCCAAAGCACATGGGGACACAATCACATGGAGGATGAAGTAAGTGGGACAATGTGATCTCCATTTAAGGTACAAGAAAGCCCTAGAAGGAAAATAAGTAAATCTAGAAGTGCAGGGCTTTCCCTCTAAGTACACAATGGTTGAATGAATAATTACTCTCAAGAACTCTCTATCACAATCATTGCTCCTAATATTATGCTTTGTGGCTGCCACAAGGTCATGATGGGAGGGGAACTGAGGGTGAGGGAAGGAAGGAGTGCAACAAATAGGTTGCTCATGGTGATGGTCAAATTGGAGAAAGGAGGTTATGGAGTGATCATAATCATGAGGGTGTGTCAAAGGAGACAAAGTATATTCAATGAGGGGCCCTTCCTTGACACTACTCAAAATGGGGAAAGGGCTCATGGCCACTTGAGATCATACGAAAAGGGGTGAGGGAATCAATTGTGGAAGACTTAAGATGATGAACAAGAGAAAAAGGCAAAGGGGAGGGTGAAGTATTATATCCAACAGGTTTTTCCTCCTCAAAATCATAATTTAAAGGCTCAAGTGATTTGAATATAGAATCATAAGGAGGACCGGTGGGAGCCTTTTCGACTTCATCATTATTAGTATCAAAGATTGGGTCTTCCCTAAAAGGAGAATTGATTACTTCCAACTACCCCTCTTTATGCAAGGGAAAATAATAATTCTCCTTCCCAAGGATGTTGATGGATATGACATCATAGATAATGCTCGAGAGAAAGGGAAGACCAATCTCAACCTTATCCTCCTTGTCAGTGTCATATATGGCAGCACAATCAAATTGAGGACCAACAATTTCCTATTTCTCCTTTTCAATGGAGAAGTAATCTCTAAGAGCCTAATGTCATCTTCCAAGAGGCTAATGGAATCACCTTCCTCAAGGTTCTCAAAAGGAGAATCATCGGGGGTAATATCCTTGAGAAAGGTCAGGTTAGTCTCAACTTCACTTTCCATAGACTCATCCTTCCCAACATTCTCAAAATCATTCTTTTCATCTTGTGGACCCGACAAGGACTCATATTCTTGCTCATCACTTAGATCCTCAAGGTTATCTCCAACCTCTTCATCTTGACTAATGGGACCTTCCCTTCAGAGGTCTGCCTCTAGGATCTCACAAGCAGCTTCATTAGATTCAAATTTTGGTCCCTTGTACTTCACGAATTTGTTAATCAACTCGATAAAAGATGAAATGCTCTCAGGCTCACATTAGTAAAGCCAACCTCGGTGCTTGTATTCAATAGGAGCGATAAATAACTCCATGAGGTTGTGTAGATGAACCACATTAAGCTCGGAAGTATGCTTGATAAGTTTTGCTATGTGGTCAATTGTTGTGGATGGATCACCCTCAAATTGTGGCATATTTCGCATGAACTTCCAATCCATACCATTTGGGTATCCTGGAATCCATGTGATATCCAAAGCAAGAAACCACTCAGAAAGCCTTTTAAAAGACATTGATCTTAATATATTAATATCATGGGAGTCGTTGGGGTGAACTAAAATTGCCTCAACAAAAGCTTGCTTCACCCTACAAGCATTGACTTTACGGTTTAATGAAGAACTAGGGCTTTGTTCTTCTAATGGAGTGGCCAAAATGATATGCCAATAATGTCGTATGAGGAACAAGACACACGTCTCGTGTCCCTGGCAACAATGCCAAAATGTTACCGCTCAAATTAGCAGGAGTCCTAGGAGGGGTTCCCATAGATCAACTACTAGGTTGAGTGTGACAATGGAGCAACAGCCCACTGTCACCTCAGCTAAGGCTCCCTGCTCTTTATGGACTTTCACCAACGAAAGGAGACATGGTATAATGGGAATCACAATAACGAGTATGTCAATGACAGGAATAAAATGTGATTCTGATGGCCTATTCACAAGAGGGGCTCAAATTATGGCTTTCTTGCTTTAAGGTGTAAGGCTCTCAAGGAAGGGAAAGGGGATTTCAAGGGCTAGAGTTTGTGGATAAGACTTGTAAAGGAGATACCTAGTCCTAGAAATTCTTGTGAGAATTTGGTTTCCAAGTGGTCTTTGTGAAATTAGCTTCAATAAGTTGCAAGACCACATGGGACCAAGAGGACCCAAAATTAGATCAAGGATATGGACTTGATCACCCAATGAGGGGCTTGACCTAATTAGGGAGGAGAAGAGGATCAAAGGAAAAATTTCCTTTAAAGTTTGAATTCAATGATCCTAATGAGGACACTAGCCAAGGGAAAACTAGGGCAATAAATGGTCCCTGAGCTAGGGCTTGCTATATCTCGAGATCCCACTATCAAATTTGCTTCAAATTTGGAGAGCCTCTAGAGCAAACCCCAACGCAGTTGTGGACCAAAAATCAAAGTGTTTGGATGGCTAGATTGTGAGGTAATTGATGCCTTAGGTGACCTATGTACGCTAGGCCTAGAAAAAGAGGGAGGTGAAAAGAATAAGTGTTGAAAATGATCACCAATGGAGGATTAGTGCCTTGCCCTTTGGGAGAGATGGAGTCAAGGAGAATTTATGGTTTGGGAAGAATTCACCCAATCAAGGAGGCCTTCAGCAACTTTGCATGGAATTTAGAGCATGAGAACTGCTGCTGCAAGGAATTTATACTTCGGTTTGCAATAAATGATGACTTATCGAGATGTATTTAACATAAATTATTTCTAGGAACATTCACCCATTCATACATGGCCCATGACATGATGCAATCTATAAAAGATCAAATTTCCACAATTTCACATAAGAAAATCAATAAATTTCAGCCTAGTATAGCGAAAATCTCGGCATCATGCATGTGACAAAAGTAAATAACAAGAATAACATTAAAAGAGCACTTACATGTAAGAAAGAGGATATCCAATCATCCAAATATGCTAATAGTGAAGCTCCAAGACAAAATGAAAAAGATCCAAATATCAAAATTCATCCATTCATCTAAGCTCGTCCTCCAAGAAGGATAGCGAAAATCTCAAAGAGAGTGATGATGATGAATATGAATCACCTCACTTCTATTTATACAATCCTCGAAGGGATTTGAATGGCCTAATTTGGACTAATAATGCACCTAAAATAAAATAATGTGCATAATAACAATACTTTCAGTGACAAGACCACCAAAATAGCTCAATAAAACAAGAATAAGACTCTCAAGAGGGCACAATGATCAATATAGTGATTTGTTGGCCTTTGAGGAGACCTAATGAAGTCCAAGGGTTGCAATGATGGAAAACTGGACTCCCAACATAGAGGACAAGGGGTTGGCCCCTTGTTTTCCAAGCAAGAACCTATGGTGCTCCCAAGTGGGTGTGGGGGCACAAGGACATCCTCATGGGTCCCCAAGTGAATCAAAAATGCTTGCAGACCATCTCTATAAAGGCTAGGATGATGACATAAGCCCTCCCTCTGTAGCGGGATAATCTTGTGGACCCTGGAACATCTGCCAAGTGTATAGTGCATGTTTGGAGCTGACTGGAAATGGTGAACCAGGTGCATCATACTCATCCAAAAGGTGGAACACGAGCAATCAACGAGTGGTGTTGGGGATCCATGAAGTACTCTTTGCTATGGTGGAGGCCCATGGCTCTCAACACTCACCCTACAAGTGCCAATGTGGCCCTCTAGAGGGCTATAGACCCCGTATAGGGTGACCAAGCCCAATATGGAGACCCACCTGCAATCTTGCATAAGATCAAATGCGTCCCCTTGCCCTCCAATACAACAAGTCATTAGAATAATCAAATAATATAGCTTACAAGTCATGGGATCAATGGTGCACTTCATGATGGCATGCCCTTCCATAGTGAGCTTTGGCATATATAAATGTCTCCAAGCTCAATAAGGGGTTAATCAAGGATCCCATTAGGTGGTTTCAACCTTGGATGGCATTTCCATGGTACATCCCTTAAGTGGTAGGTGGCAAATGATATAGTTGTGGAACGGAATGGTGATCAGGGGAATCATCCAGACCACATGTCAAGGTGCAAGGGTAGCCATAATAAGGGAAGCCCATACCTAGGTATATGAGTGTAGAAGGGAGCAAATCGTGGTATATGAGTTACCCCGACCTTTGTTTTTCCACCATTCTTCTTATGCCTTTTGCATTTGATTGATTTTTCTTCATAACTGCTCGGGGCTCCAGGGGATGAGAGCATGATGTGTAATATATAGCAGTGGATACCCCCTCAAAGTGGGGCAATTCATCGCCCACCAGGGGTTGAAACCAATGTTGCACGAAGCGGGGGCATTTTTTGGAAGTAGGGATGCAGAAGCATCATTTTCCAAAAATTTAGGAAGCAAAGTATATATATATATATATATTCAAAACAAACATCCCAAATACGAAATTAGTTGTAGAAGACATGAAAACATGCATATTTTTACATAAATCAACATAGATATGACATCGATGATTCCATTTTTACATCAATGATTAATTATTCGAGCATCAACCATCTAGATTCTAGATTCTAGCAATTACAAACATACATCAAATTTTTAAGCATATTATAAAACATAAAACATTTAAGCATATTATCAAACATAAAACATTTAAGAGTGCTGCATATTATAAAACATAAAACATAAAGCATATTATCTAGCAAGTGAGCAACTGTCAACATTAATCATGTCCAAAATTCAAATAATAATGTTTACAAAATAGGCCACTTGGCCACCACCAAGACAAAAAAATTCAAATTCACAAGCCTACAAGTCTAATCTATGACAAAAGTAGTAAATTGTGAATATATCTACTAATCTCTCCTCCTTCCACCACGAAGAGTACATGGCGGTGGGCCTCCATGTGGTGGTAATGAAGGCGATGGTGGATGTGGAAGTTGTGGCACTGAAACTGATGAAGACGAAGCCCCTGCTGTTGGTGTTGAACCATGGAACCTGGGAAACAAGGGACCAGATGGGGGTGGCATCTCAACTCGATCATCATGATCCTGGATAAGAGCATCCTCTAATTGCTCTAATCGCTCTAATCGCAACACTCCATCCTCCAAATTGGGCTCCTCTAGATTTTTGTCCCAAACCTTAAGGTCTTTATTACTCTTTGCATGATCACAGTAATGGGACAACAATCAGAAGTTGAAATGAACATAAACCAAGCTCTCTGCCCGGTCTAAACTTAACCTGTTCCTTTTAACACTGTGGATGAAAGAATAAGAGCTCCAACACCTCTCTGCAGAAGAAGTGTTTACCACCTGTGACAGCACCCGCAATGCCAAAGTTTGTAGAATTGGAGTAGCACCTCCATGCATGTTCCACCACTCAATATAAGAAAAAGCCTCATGATCTCTAATTGCATGCAAGCTCCCAAATGAACTAGTGCAAAGCATATAGTTGCTCAATTGTTTCCGTACCAAGGAAACTTCCTCCTCATCAGGGACTAATATAGCCAATGCAATCATATATTTTTCTAGAACCTCTGGATCTAAGTGTGGTTTTCTCCAACTCCCCTCCCCCAGGTGCTGTTGTTGAAAGGCATGATGGATGATAGTATTTAGGTGTCAAAACATATGATAATGCATGCAATGGAACATTTAGCATATCCCATCGTTTTTCCACCTCCACACGAATATAATTGTACAAGGTGATATCTCTAGCCTCAACAATGTCTTTAATCTACCCCAACATGTTATCCATTTTCTCATACACCTCCCCAATCATTGGTCAATCTGATTTTGCAAACTCGATCATGTAATAAATTGGTTTGGTGAATTGCAAAACGTATTTAACCTGTGACCAAAAGAACATGTCAAGAATTGTGTCCTTGGCTACATTAGCACCATCTTTATCAGTGTTAATTTCCTCCCATGATTCAACAGTCACCATATTAGTTAAAGCTCGTCTCACCTTCACTAGCCGCCTAAAGGAGAGGTAATAACTTGCAAATCTTGTTTTTCTAAAGCAACTGCAACTTGGAGTAAGTGTCATAGAAGGAGTTGATAAATTTAATGAGTTTCTTCCCTCTCTTGTAAATCTCATTAATCCACCCACATTCTTTATACTTCACAATATCATGCATCAAAAGGTTCAATGTGTGCACCAAGCACCCAGACCAAAAGATGTGTGGAGGAGTACGCTCAATAATTTTGCCTGTTGCCTTACAATTTGCTGCATTATCTGCGATCACTTGAACCAATTTACTAGGACCAACATCTTTGATTGATTACAATAGGAGATCTACAATGTTGTGGGAAGTTGCACCGACGGAGGAGGAGTCATGACATGTAATAAATACTGCACCACTAGCAGAAACACCAAGAACATTTATCAAATGTTGGTTTCTGATATTTGTCCACCCATTTGATACAATATATACCCCACAATCCACCCACTCATTTGTAAAATGAGTCAAAGCTATTTGAACCTTTCCTTTTTCTCTTTCAAATAACACTGTTCTAGCTTTCTCATAGTTGGGGGACTTGTATCCTTTGGGGCTTCATTGATGGCCTTTACCATTTCATGCCAATAGAGAGAGCGAAGCACATTGAATGGTACACCGCAAGCACAAAGAAATCAAACTATCTTTACATCCACATCATCCCTCCCAGCAACATTCAGGAAATCGCCTATTGTTCTTTTACCTCCAAAGCTTACAGAAGTACCATAAGGAGATGAACTACCAAATCTAGAGGTTGCACTTGATTCATATTGAGTTTTTTGTTTCTTTTTTTTTTTTTGTGCAACCTCCTCTATTTGGATGTATTTTCTTCTTTGTTCAACTAGAACCTTTGGGCAAATAGTTATCCCCACAGCACCCTTTTTGTCATCATTGTCCATCACCCCACAAAGATGCCTCCTCACACGGGTATATGAACTACTAGATGGTTTTCCTCCATTACAACCATGAGGGCACAAAAACTTGTATCTTCCACCACCTATTCCCCCTTCAAGTTTGGTCATATAGTTCCACAAGGGTGTCAATGTAGCTATCCCCTCTAGTGTTTCAATGTTCTCATCAAATTCATCCCCTTCCTCTTGGGTCACTCATATGGAGACCACTATTTTGTTGTTCTTCTTCTTCTTCTCTTCTATTCCTACTCCCCCTTGCCATCTTGAAAACCACGAGTGGAATGATACATAGAAGCCAAAAAAACACCATATTTGAATATGACTATAGGTGGTGGACAACCTGCAAATAAATGAGCAAGAAGAAAGAATGGGAAAGTGTAGGAGAGGGAGGAGAGGAAGTACAAAAAACAATGACAAAAAAATGAGGGGATTTGGGGTTTGCACTTACCTCTTTAGATCTTGTAGATGGAAGCCCTTCTTTACTCCTCCAAGCTCCTTCTCCTTCACTCCTCCAAGCTCTCTTATGTTGAGAACTTGGAGCGGTGATTAATTTAAATTCTCTTCTTGATAATTACTTGTGATCTTACTAGTTTTACTTATGTCTTCTTTTTTAGTCTTTCATCAAGTCAATTACCAAAACACAAGAGACAAACATTTAGGCTCTTCGAGCCAGGTCAAAACCTCTCCCTCTTGGAGAGGAAAACCCACGAGAAATTCCTCTTATAGACTTTCAAATGACAAGTACCATGACCAAGACTTAGACCCTTGACCTATGTATGCCTCCAATACCTTGTCACTGCTTCTTTCTTTCCCTTCAAATTTGATCCTTCTTTTCTGCACCAACCTGCATTGTCCTTCACCAACACTAGAGAGCTCGGTCACTAGGTCTATCTTTCTTGGTTACTCAAACACTTCCTTTCCACAAACTTATCTCTATTCAGATATAGTAGCCAAGGTCACTCGAGACCCTTCTCTTCGCATATCTTTGAAGCTTCTTCACTTGAGATATACTACCTCCTTTTTATGCACTGTAGATCAGGAAGGTAAATCACAGATTTACCTTCCTTCTTTTCTCGCATCTCATCACTGTATCTCAACCGAATCCTTCTTGTAGTATAGTTCGAAGAGCTCAAACTCATCTATGTTGCTTCCTACTTCAGACTGGTCCGCACACTTCTTCAGACAGATCTGTATTTTAATACAACACTTTCACATAGTTGACTGCTACCTTGACTTCGCTTTTATTTCAGACTTGACCATGCTGTGATATCTCAGAGATATCCGCACTTCTCTCTGTCCTTAAACCCACACTTGTTCTCGTCCTAAAGACCGCACTCAATCACAGAGTTATCTGAAGTGTATGTTACAAATGAACCGCAAACCGAATATATATATAGAGGCATCCTCTCTTTATTTAGGCCGACCTTCTAATCTGTGAGAAGGCCGACTCTATCCACTGTTTGCTTAGGAGATGTTTAATGTTGGACTTGAGCATCATATGAAGTTGAGTCTTCAAGGCTTAGGTGACAAGGTTTAGAGCACATTTCACTAACTAGACACTTCATATACATGACTCCTTAAATAGTACATTTATGACTAGAAGACAAATCCCTAGAGGACATCAAGAAGAAGTCCTTTGACCTAAAACATTGCTCATGAAACCCATGAGGCAAGCATATCAAAAATATATTTTATTATCTTTATCTTCTTCTTTACATAAATATATAATTACATAGTCAATATGAAGACCGATCCTAGTTACACTTTTCAACATCTTCTCCTCTCTTCTCCAGGCTCTCTAAAAACACAAGTGAGCAAATGAGAGGAGAAAGTGAGCTTATAGCTTTTTCATTCCATCCTTAACTCAACACTAACCCATCCTCCAACCCAACTTAAGCAACAAAACAAGAAAAAAATAAATAAATAAAGTCAAATATTGGGGGCCACTTTTGGGAACCATCCAGCGGCATACAAAATCAATCGCGATCCATACAGATCCAACCCGAAAGTGTCGTGTTTCCGTACATCGATCCACTGTACGAAACGCAGTTCCAACATAGGAAACACAGATTGGGATAAATGGTTCCAAAATTGCAGGAACCGTGTCTTTTAGCCCGATCTGCGTTTTCGTTTTTCGGAAACACGATTTGGACGTCGGATCCTCCGCGTTTCCGTACGAGACGCAGATCAGGTGTTGGAGCCGAGGGGGGACATTTCCTACAACACTAGTTGGGACAACCATGGGTTCCTTAATGATGGAGGGGGGTCATCTAGGGTCCATAGGAACCAGGGTGATGGCCATGGATAAGGGGTAGGGCTCATGTTTGGCCTTTTCCTGCATGCTAAATTTGTATGTCCCGACCATCTTTTGCATTTTATGATACATTTCTTGTTGAGAGTGACCAAATTACGTTTTCTTTTTTTCCTTTTAGCTGCATCAATCTTTGGGGCCTCTTTCCAAGCCCGACCCAAGGTGTGGACAAGGGAAGGGGGGGGCCAACCCTATGTGGACCCAATAGACACATGTGGACACAGATGGGAAAAGAGATCAATGGGGCTAAAATGAGTGGAAGGAAAGTAACGTAGGTGGTATCGAGAAGTGAGACCACACAACCAAAATCGAGATTTCCCAAGTAGTGCCAACCCTAAAGCTAATGGGCTATAAAGGAGATCCCACGGGACTAGGATACAAGGGTAACAACGAAATCGGGCTATGGAGACAAGAATATAGACCTAACCCACTCTTTTTGCCGAATTCCCCCACCAATCCATGCGCAAAAGTGCCCATGAAAAGTAAGAAATATTACTCAACTATACCAATGAAAAGCCATATCTTTGTGGTCGGGAGGCCCGCCTTCAAACATACATTCTTAACAGATGGGTGAGGGACCACATCGCTGGCTCAAGTGGCAGAGAAAATGGCACATCGAGCTATTTGGGGCTGCAAGGGGCTGTTGGTTGCCGGCTAAGGACCATATAGGAGAAAAAATTTCTCCTATGCATACTACCCACGGGTGGTGGGTAACAATGCCGAAACCTTACAAACCTCTAAGTTAATAGGTGTTCCTCTCCATGTTGCATAGAGACCAATATGAATGCCAACATGTTAAACAAGCAAATGCACCACCTCAATGAACAACCAAATCACATAATTAGCCATAATACTTAGGGGAAACCCTTAGTTGATAGGTTTCCTTCTCAATGCATGTGCTAGGGGTCAACAAATGAGTAAACATGAATCCAAAGCCTCACCAAGACTAAAGCTCCATCAAGATCAAACATGCAAGCCTCCAACATATGGATTGCTGATGCTACCAAGGTGATAATTCATAAACAAATACAAATCAAAGCAGCAACACATTGGCAATAAAACCAAAACTCCAAAAGAAGCAAGCTTGGGCAGGGTCTTTAACCTAGTACAACCCCTTATACAAGATGAGGGGTGATAGGTCCCACTCAAAGCTTGATAGATCCTAGGTTAAGATACATCTAGGATTGTGTTATATATATTTCATGTAAATATTCTGTTAAATAAGATTACGTGACTGGCTTGATATTATTATTATTAATTCATTCAAGTATATTATTTTTTAATTTTAATGTGAAAAGTGGACATGAGATCAGATTACACTCCTTCAATTGTGACACATCACCTATACCAGGCTGCAGATTCAGAATATGCCTCTCAGCACAATAAAAACTTCACGAAGTTTGGAAATCAGACTCTTGAGGTTGTGCACATTTGCTTGAGCTTTTGGGATGGTATAGAAATCTATGTTTTTCCCTGGTTTCAAGGCAGGTCCGAGGAGAACAAGGAGGTCAGAAAGAGCAAGGAGAGAGCACATAAGATGCAGATATCTAATCATATGAGCATATATCAACATCACAAAATAGTTAATGTTACAAGACATAATTATGAAGTATGCAAAGGAAGACTTAAAATGATTATACTGCTATAGTTTCTTCGAAGGCCTAAAAAGTTGGGCAATGTGACTAATAGCATTCACTGTGAAATTCTATGTGCATAATTATAACAATTTCACAAATTGTGAGCAATATAGAAGCTTGAAAACTTAATAGAAATACATTGTTACCAGAGAATGATACAGCAAAATTATAATGGATAATTACTTACCACGTGCTTATAGAATAAATTAAAACATAAATTAGGAAAATGTCATGAACTCATACCAAATGAGGAAGATTGCTCGATGTGGTGATTGCATCTCTGATCAATCAATGACGGACAGACGTGGCTAAATCTTGATTCCTCAGTTTCTGCAACCTGCCCAGAATACATTACTATTTTTTGCTTGCCAAGAACAATATGATTTTCCTCAAGTTTATTGGACTTTTGTAACAAACAGCGTATGTCTTGTGAGGCACTCAAACTTCCTGTGCAAGAATCTGTAAAATTTGTTGCACCAATGTTTATCACAACAACTGAAAAAGAGTGCCCCCTGAGGCTGCGGGATACAAGGCTCATCCCTGTTTGCACTAATATCTCCTTTCGTCGGTCCACAGGACATTTAGTTGATAGCAACTCTGATGGCATTTGAGTTGATGCACTTGTAAAATTCCTGTTGTGATGCACACATGTCATCAACAAGCAATAGTATTATTTATACAAAATGTAGATTTGCATTTTCATGACATGCAAATCATTATTTAAATAGTTGATTCTTTTAAAATTCTCAGAAATGCAAAATTATGAATGAAATCATTTCCCATTTTGAAATAAATAACTTGAAAAAGTACAGATAAGAAAAAAAACCCTTTGGCAAAACAAGAACTAGAAAGATGAAAGAGAGCAATCTAACCTGTCCAAATATATGTTGCATTTCTCCAAAAACAAAAATTAGAACAATCAATTGGGGCAAAGGTTAAAGCAATCTAAAATGTGACTGAGTTTGTTTACCAGCTACCCTTCTGCCTCCATCTGATTGTAAATAACTGTGGCCTTCGTCCGGTTTCAAATTTGTCTTCATCCAACCTAGCCATCAAGTCCAATGCCAATGATGATAACACAGCCTACAACATCCACAAGGTAAGGCTTTGATAAGGTATCAGATTTACATGCCTATCCATTAGAATAAACCATCATAAAAGGTTGGATACAAGGGCTGCTACAGACTATAACTCTTTCCTAACTTTACTATTTTATTATTGAAAATTAGTAACTTACAGAAAATAATATAGATAGAGAGGTGTGTTAGCTGCGAATTCGTACCTAGCAGGGAACTAGACCCCATCTGCCCTGTTGTCGCACAGAATGTCTAGGCACCACGACAACGGCTCAGATCGGAGGCTGTCACCTTGATCCCCAATCTCTCCATTTAAGTTGTCTCCCTATAGCAGAATAAGGGGGTAGACCCTATGAAAATGGAATGAAAGTGAGCTAGTTGGAAATCAACCAGCTCGGGAGACAGTTGTTAAGCGACCAAATACTTGTATTAGATCTAGAAATATTATCGGGATTTAATTAAATTTGAATGATTGATACCAGTGCCTTATGGAGTCAACCAAGATTACTTGGGAGCGAGAGCGAAAACAGGAAGTGGAAGCAGGAGCGTCATTTTCAGAAGCTCCCGGTCTAGAAGCGTTTCAGGGAGCGTTCTTTTTATTATATATATATATATATTATTTTGATGCATATATGTCAACAAAAGCATGTAAGAACGATGAATTAGACATAAAAAACATAAAAACATAGATTGAATCATATAACATCAATCATCTAGAAGTTAGAATCTTCATCAACCACGTCCACAAGTTAGAAACATACAACATATTGACTCTTGAGTCTCATGATTCATCAATCTTAAAGTTTCAAGCTTTCAAAATTCAATATATAACATTTATCATCATTGATTCATTAATCACCATAGTTGTACTTGTAAGCTAAGTGCAACCATTACAACAAAGAATATTTAACATGAAATGAAATGTGATAAAATGAAACGAAATGAAACAACTTTCAAGTTTCATGAAGCATCATATTCATAATTCATAATGAGTTATAAACTTATAACTCCCAACTTCAAACTTACATTGTCACATATTGTTTACAAAAAATATCATAATAAATATGAAAGAGTCAAGTTTCAAAAGTTACAAAAAGTTAAAAACTACTAGAAAATAAAAAAGACTAGTAAATTGTAAAATCTAATCTATCCATTTCTTGACCTCTTGCCACGAGAAATGTCTAATTTTTTAGCAACTCGTGGTAATGGTGGTCTTCCAGCCGTCTCCTCCCACATAGTACCACGACCATAACTAGAAGGCACATGCCCTCCACCTAAGGATGTAGGTGGAGGCTGCCTTAGCAAAGGAACAATAGTTGGAACTCGAACACCACTACTATTGGATGGCGGTGGCATGGTTGTTGTTGCTTCATCCTCATCTCTCAAAAGTTATGCTTCCAATTATTCTAGATGTATAGTGTCGTCCTCCAAATTATCGTCCTTTGGTTTGTTGTCCCAAACTTTATATGATAGATCCTCATAAGCCTGATCACAATAATGATTCAATAACCTCAAGTTGTAGTGCACATAAACCAAGCTTTCTACTCGAGTTCTCATTGAGTCTGTTTCTTCTCACATTATGGATGAAGTTGTAGGTGCTCCAACACCTCTCTGTAGAAGAAGTATTTACAACCTGTGAGAAAACTTTTTTTTTCCAATTTTGGCAAAAGTCTCATGCCGCCATATGCTTCCCACCATGTGAGAGCATCAAATTTGTCTCTATCTTCCATTGCATGCAAAGAACCAAACAAACCAATACAACTGAAGTATCTGCCTAATTCAAGGTGCAAATTAGCACACTCCTCCCTGTCAGGGACCAACTTATCTAATGCTTTCATATATCCCTCTTGTACCTCTAGACATGTATGAGGTTTGATCCTAACCCCACCCCCAGGTGCAGGTTGGCCCTACCAAGATGGAGAGTGGTATTTTGGCATAAGGATATATGCCAAGGCATGCAGTGTAACATTAATTTTATTCCACCGTGCACACACACAATTGTGAATCATTGAATACAAGTTGGGATCATTTTCCTTAGAAACATCTTTTATTTGCCCCAACATGCTATCTATCTACTCATACACCTCCCCAATCACTGGTTTATTTGTATCTGCAAAGCGAATCATGCTATAAATGGGCTTGGTGAAATTCAAAATTTCCCTCACAGATGCCAAAAACAAATCATCAAGAGCGGTCTCCTCCACCTGTTCAAAACCTTGCCTGTCAACTAATGTTGTTGCCCTGTCCTTTAATCCCTGCAAATGTGGACTTGAAACCATGTTATTCAATGACTCTCTTACCTTTAAAAGGCACCTGAAGGTGAGGTAATAGCTAGCAAATCTAGTCTTTGCAATCTTCAACAACTCCAATCTTGAGTGACTGCGGAAAAGCCCATGGGTATTGCTATGATTTGTAATAAATCTTATCATTTTTTTCCCTCACTTGTACAAATCACCAATCCATCTGAAATGAGGTTGTTTTTTTTAATTATATCATGCATCAAAAGGTTCATTGTGTGAACGAAATACCCAGACCAAAATATGTTGGGGTATTTATCCTCAATAATTGCTCCTGCTACCTTACAATTAGCAGCATTATCAGTGATGACTTGGACGACATTGTATGGACCAATGCGTTCAATTGTGTCAAGTAATGGTTCTGCAATGTTGATGTCAGTCTTGGACTTATCTGAATAATCATATGATGAAAGGAAGATTGCACCACTAACAGACACAACAAGAACACTTATCAATGGCTTGCCTTTTACGTTTGTCCATCCATCAGATACAATGGACACTCCATGTTCATTCCAAGAACTTGTCATTCTACTCAAAGAATGAGATTTTTTCTTTTTCATGATCAAGTCCCACAGTTCTAGCCTTATCATACCCAGGGCTCTTATATCCTTTAGGGGCATCAATAATGGCATAAATCATTTCATGCTAATAAGGTGAGCGAAGAACATTGAATGGTACCCCACATGCATAGAGAAACCGGAAATTTTTTTAAACCACATCATTCCTAGACCCTTCGTCAAGGAAATCTGATATTGTGCTATACCTCAAAGAGATGCTTTCTCCTGTGCCTGGTGTGCCTCCATATCTACTGCCATGGGTAGATGTTGATGGACTTCTTTGTGCATGATGCGATGGTCGATAAGGTTCTAAGAAACCCTTAAATCTTTTAGATTTGTATTGGGCTTCCTCTTCTTCCCTTATGTATTTGGCTCTATTTGTTGTTGACAAACTTACACAAGCTTTGATTCCTACATTTTATCTCAATCCCATGGCCTTTTCCCACAAAGGTGCCTTCTAGCACGGGTGTATGAACTTGTGTATTGTTATTGCAATGGGGACAAAAACATTTAGTGGTTCCACTCCCTCTCCCCGATTCAGGTCTAGTAACATATTTCCACAATGTTGTTTGGTTAGTTTTAGTTGGTGTCATTGTGGTCTCATTATCTCCACTCTCCCCACCATCCTCACCATGTTTCTCCTCTTCGGGATTTTCATCAAATCCACTATAACCCACTTCTTCATCCTCCTCTTCTTGAATAACCCTCTTTCTTCTTCTCTTCAACACCATAATAACAAAAAAAGGAACCAACAAGAAGAAAATACCAAGCCATATAGCCATGATGTTTCAAGTTTTTAGCCTGCAAAAAAATGGAGGAATGCCAAATGAGAATGGGAAAAATGCAACACAGAAAATAAAATAAATTTTTCATTTTTCAACAAATTAAAATGCAAAATAGAAAAAAATAATTTTGAGTAGACTCTAGAGTGTAGATCCTACCTCTTTGTCCTTCAATCCCAAACTCTAATATCCTCTCCAAGCTCCTTACTCTCTCCAAGCTCTCCTTTCCCTTACTCTCTCTTGCTCTCTCCTCTCCTCTCTTGCTCTCTCTTGAATGTTGAGAATGATGATAATGGGGAGAGGGAGGGATCTTCCCCCCCCCCCCCCCCAACATCCTCCACCTCTTTCCCTCCAAAAAAAAAAAGCGGACTTCCCCTTCTCTGTGCGGTGGGCGTTGAATTCTCTTGGACAAGAGTGTTTTTGCAGAGGGGAGTGCTCGAGAGCAAACACTCCCCGAGCGTTCCCTCCTTAAAAAAATTCACTCTCAGAGCGTTTTTTTAAGGAGGGAGCGCTTGGGGAGCGTTCACCCCATAGGGCTTCCTAAAACACTCCCAAAAAAACAACGAGCATTTTTTTCTGGCTCGAGAGCAAACTCCCTAATCGATCCCGCTCGGAGCGCACTTTGGGAGCGGAGTCGGGGGGGCGCTCCCCCACAACTCTAGAGTCAACTATCTTGCTAAGGAAATTAGAACCAAGTACTTGATGAACAACTGCTGCTTGGATGGATAACTATCTTATATGAAATGTAGATCCTAAAACTAATGTGGGATGTAAAGGATATTGGTTAATTTTAGTTAAATGTCAAAGTTCAAACTCTTTAATCCTTTCTATATTGAGCCAGATTTCGTAGTAAGTGGTAGAGAGAAAATAAGATGAAGCACACTAAGGTGTGATTAACGATACCTCTCCTAAAAATCTAATGTACCTAGTGCCTCTGGCACTACAGAGAGTTCTGGCTCTTACAACTGCAAGGTCCCCATTTAAAGTACTATTAAAACCAAGCTTCTCAAGCAAAGATGAATGGGTACCTATCTCTCTATCGACCAAACTTATGCTTGGAAGTAAAATTTAACTATGCAATGCTAACTTAGAATGCAGAATGTAAGGATAATGATTAGAAGATGGAGCAAGATGAAGTTAGATTCAATGATTGAAAGCACTTATGCCGCGATTATCTATGAGATGTACGCCAAGTCTTTGGTCACTCAAATAGATATTCACTTCACTAGACCGTGAGATAAACTTTTCAACTAAGTCACATGACACGAGGACACGAGACATGGAGGACACGTAAATACGATTATTCGACACGAGACACAGCGACCCCAGAAACAGGACACAAGGGACATGTTTTATATAGTGTCTAATTTATGGATATGAATCATGATGATATCTATTTAGTATTTAGTATACACTAATTACTATTTAGTAATTTACTAGTTAGTTTGTTAATTTACTACATCAAAGATGTTCACAGTTCAATGTTCATTGTTCATGTTATTAACTTCAAACAGGTTTGATCATGTTCAAACTTCACATAAGGTAGTTTATCAATTATAAATTTATGTGTTCAAACTTCATTGTTGACCAGAGCATTAATCAATCTTTCCCTCCCTTTAGACCTCGAAAGTGTAGTGAGCAGTGAGCACATGATGGGGAGATGGGCTTTTTATTTCAACATACGATTTATACGTTATCATTGGTCATAAAATGTGGTCACTGGTGTATAATAAAGTTAAGTTCCATAGGCTATAACATAACTTACAGGAAATTTAAGTGCTTCAAACTCTCAGCAAAGCACACGAACGCTCGTCCCCTGCATCTCTAGGTCCGGATCGATGTGAAGTTGTGAATTTTTCTCTCAATGTGAAGTGAGCATTTCGCTCAAATATGATAGAATTTCTCACATTGCACAACAAATTTGATTACGGCATCGTGCAAACTCGACTTCAGCAACGAACAATGACAAAAAAACCCAAAAATAAACCATGTTGCAAGTTTTAAATGTCACTTTTCATGTGACATGTGTCCTAAGAGCCAAAAACATTAGGCCACGTTTTTGCCATGTCCAAAACACATGTCTCGATTGGAGGACATGAAGAAAAACGTTTTCGACACATTTTAAGGCATGTTTCGTATCTGACACATAAAATACGAGACACGAGACCTGAGGAAAATAATTCGAATTTTTCCTTACCCATAAATTTGTTTAAATAAAACTCAAATTTAAAAATTTGATTTGAATATCCCAACAAAAATTATGATCATGAGATCAGATCTTACAATCCAGGGCTTAGATTTGTCTCAGATCTAAAATAACTCCGAAAACCCTCAAATATCACCTGCACAAACCAGAAACAAGAAAACCGAGATACCCAATACATATATAAAAATCGAAAAATAAAACCTAATCCCAAGTTAGAAACCAAAATCTAAATATTTACATAATTAAAATTAAAAAACTATACAATATATCTATAGATCTATGCACAAGAGTTGCAGATCTGTCAGATCTGAGGAGTGTGAGTCTGAATCTGCTCCCAGATCTGAAGATCTAAGGCTCTTAATAGCCAAATCTAACAATTTTTCCACAAAATATTTAAAAAAAAATTGGCTTTGGAGAGGTACTAGCCCAAGATTCCCTACATAAAAAATTGACCTTTAGATAAATCTTGAGATTATTATGAAGTACGTTGTTCAAAAAATATATGTTGAGAATCGATTGGTCCAACCGAGGACTATCCCCAAATGCTCAACAAAACATTAGAGATCTTCTGCAAACACTAGATTAACCGTCAAACCAAGTAGATAAATAGAATAACGATAAAATCTTGAAGAAATAGAGATACCTGCTACTTCAAGCAAAATTAAAAATGTTACCCTAGATCCAACAAATAGAATAAGATACCTGTATTCGAAAATTTCTAGGAGAGCTACTGATTTGCGATTTTCAGATAATATCCGCAGAAATTAAAACAATGTTACAATAAATTCATGAAGAGGAACACCACCGCAAGTTGAACCCCAAAGACTTTGCATTTATTCCAGAAAATATAGAAGAGAGCTTGAGAGCTTAGTACACGATCAAAAGATCAGATGATCGTATAAACTAGCATCAACCTCTAATTTATAGATAAATTCTCCAACGACTAGTTCGCTTGATCTCCATCAAAATAATTTCAACCGTTGAAAAAGATTTGATTATCTTTTAATCACCTCTGTCAAAATTATTTATTTTTTGAAGAATTTCGAATTTTTCATTTAATACATTTTTAATTAACTCAAAAATAGTAATTTTGAGGTAATTACCTTACAAATTTGACTTTGACTTAACTACCAAGGCCCAAGGGTCCAAAATTTCTCAAAATTTTCACTATTCCCTTGGTCCAAGCCCTTTAAAAAAAAAATTTAGATACCCATGAATTTTGCCTTAGAAGAATTTAAATTTACCTAAGACATAAAATTAATTAAATTTTTGGCTTATGATTTTTTATTTCATTTGACTAGAAAATTTAATTAATTGACTTATGAGGGGATTAATTATTTTTCCAACCCTCTTTACACAAGATTACTACATTAAACCCATGAGGGCGAACACCCATTCATAATGGACCTTCAATAATCTACTCAATTTTGTGACTCAAAATATGATCTAGTAGACCAAGTAATTGTTGATTTTGGGTAGCATCGGATGTGCTCTAGCTCCAATATTTTGTGGAGGGGCAAGAACACATGAGATCTCCAAGACCCAAAAATTATTTGGAGAAATTCTACCCAGAGTGCATGTTATTCAAATAATTAATTATTTTTAATGGAGCCTAAGTTAAAACTTAGGAAATTAAAATAATTGAAGTGAATTAATGTAAATGTGGGTGAGAAGCTTCTAAGTGACAAGGATCAAGTCTGTTTTAATCTTAGCCGTTGATTAAAAATTTGATCACAGTCATTGATTCCTCAACAGGAAAAGTATAAAGGAAGGCTTGAGGGTTAGTTGGAGAACACACACACAAAAAGTGAATCTAGAGATCGAATTTTTCTGATAGAGCAATGCTCGGACGAAGATAATATCTAAGTGATTCAGTTGCAGTGAGGGGGAAAAGAAATTATTGGTCGAAGGACCAAGTGTATATAGCAGAGAGGCAACAAAGACAACAAAAGAAGCAACGTAGCCACCAGGAGAGGTGCGGAGTCCCCAGAAGAGGTGATGCAAGCCCACGCAAGGACTGTGCAGTGTTTCCAAGGGGCAGTCCAAATTTTGCTGGAGATTGGGGTTTTTGAGCCGGGAGGGCTGAAGCTCAATTTTCCAAGAGGCATATCGATTCAAAGAGGTGACGCAGTCCTCAACCATCCCCACGCAAGCCTACACATCTACTACGCAGAGGGAGCTGGGGTTTCTCTAGTTCGAATGCGGATCAACTGAGACTTGCAATGTGAGGTAAAACTCACTACTTTTTGTCTATCGTGAATTCTCTGTACCGGATAGCCAACAAGGCATCTAGAGATTGTACTCAGAAATTGTTGCTTAATAATAAAAACCCTTAGATCTGTTGCACCGGTTTCCTCCATTGGTTTTTTTGGGGGCATTTAGTCCAAAAATAAGTGTGTCCCTTGTGTGTTTATCTCATCTTATTTTTCAGTACCTGATTTGTATATTGGCATAGGTTGCAGTGTATTTGCATCAATATTTACTGAAGTATGTTATAAATAAATTGTTAATTAAAGAACACAAATAGAGATGCAAATCAGTTAACTGCAGTAGGATTTTTGTTTGTAAGATTCAGAAATTTCCACATGGTATCAGAGCTATTGCAGAACAAGGAGAACTGAAGCCATCGACGAAAGGACAGAAGAAAAAACTGTTGCAGGAAAGCAGTTATCCCAAGAGAGTGCAGTTTTGGGCCAAAGAGACAGAGGAAGGGTGACGCAGTCACCAAGGAAGGCTCACGCAGAGCTTGCGTCAGCCTGCTAGGGTGACGTTGTAACAACAGAAGGCAACGCAGTGGTTGTTGGATCGGCGCATAGGCTATTGAGTCTCATTTTTCTGGTTGCTGTGGCTGGAGGTACAGTGCAGTTTATTATCTAGAGTCGCTGGTGGGACGCTGATTTTGTTGGTGCAGAACAATGTCTAGTGGGGCAGAAGCAAAGTAGAGGGAATCAGTTCCTCAAAATATTTCTTGCGAAGAAGTCTAGACCCAGTATTGAGCAGTAGCAAAGAGTGATCATAGAGGAGTGCTTCGACATTTTTTGGCAGAAGGATTTCCGTGAAGGAAATCGAGATTTAGAGGGAGCTTGTTCCTTAAAGGATTTCTAGCGCCAAAGAAATCCAGATCCGAGTTTTGTTGGGGCAGCAGTGAAAGAGGGAGAAAGGAACTTGTTCAACATTTAGTTGAGCAAAGATGGTCATGAATGGACTGAGGGATCAAGACAGGTTGGATGGAGCATCCAACTTTGTCATCTGGAAGGCCAGGATCCTGGCAGTTTTGAATGAACATCACATCAAGGATCATGCCTTGAACACGATTATTGTTTCGCTTGACGTTGATCCTCTCAAGAAGTATGAGGAGGCTCAAGCAAAAGAAAAGCGCATGATCATGGATGGAGTCAAGGATCATGTGATCCCACATATTGCTGAGAAGAACACAACAAGAGAAATGTGGGAGGCCTTGACCACATTGTACGAGGGATCTTCCGTCCAGCGAAAGATGTTGCTTGAGATTTAGTAAAGATTGTCTCAAATGCAGAAGAGAGAAGAAATCGATCCCTTCCTTATCAGATTGCAAGGGATCCGAGATCAGCTAGCTTCCGTAGGGACTACACCAAATCGTGGATTTATGGTCAGGACTGCCCTGAATGCAGTCACTGATGACTGGGAAACTTTTGTCCAAATCATTTTAGGCAGGGCTAATCTTCCTAGCTAGGAGGAGATGTGGGCAACTCTTCGACAGGAAGAGATCAGATGGTGGACCAAGGCGGGAAGCAATAGTAAAGGGATCAAAGTCAAGAAGGAGGAAGAGGAAGATGCAGCTCTTGCATCAAAGGGACAACAAGGGCAACAGAGATGGAAGAAAAAGGACCTCTCGAAAGTCAGATGCTTTAGATGTGGAGAAATGGGATAATTCGCCACACAGTACCCTCTGATGCAGAAGGCCAAAGAAGAGAAGTCTGACTTGAAGGCTGTTCCAGCTCAAGTTGATGAGGGGGATGACGATGACTGCGCCATGAGTGCCCATGCACCTCTAGAGAAGAGGTGGGGAGAATGGAGTTGTATTTGGAGCTACAAAGAGAACAAAGGGCAGGATCCTTGAGGTGCCCAAACTCTTGGATCACATACGGCTACAGGATCACTTAATGATAGTAGCAGAATGTTGGGAGTCAATTGGTGCAAGGGATGATGGAGCGACAATGGTAGAGTTAGAACGCCAAAGTTTGAAGTAGCACAGAGTACAGGCAGCAGCATTGTAGCAGCAACAGCGTAGTGCACAGTGGTGCAAAGCAGTGTAGAGCAATGCTTACGTAGTGCAAAGCAGCAACAGTGCAATAGCATCAAAGGGTCGGCGCAGATTAGCAGTAGAGGAAGCTTCAACATCGAGGTGCATCCAGACTGACTAGTATATCGGGTTTTTTGAGCCGAGAGGGTTGAAACTCAATTTTCCGAGAGGCAAATTGATTCAGAGAAGAGGTGACGCAGTCCTCAACCATCCCCACCCAGGCCTATGCATCTACTGCGCAAAGGCAGCGTAGAGGGAGCTAAGGTTTCACCAGTTTGAATCCAGATCATTCGAGACTTGCAGTGAGGTAAAGCTTACTATTTTTTATTTGCAGTGAATTCACTGTATTGGATAGCCAACAAGGCATCCAGAGATTGTACTCAGAAAACTGCTACTTAATAATAAAAACCCTCAGATCTGTTGCATCGGTTTTCCTCCATTGGGCTTTTCTGGGGACATTTAGTCTTTTTCTGGGGACATTTAGTCCAAAAATAAGTATGTCCTTTGTGTGTTTGTCTCATCTTATTTTTCAGTACTTGAATTGTATATTGTTGTAGGTTGCAGTGTATTTGCATTAATATTTACTAAAGTATGTTGTAAATAACTTGTTAATTAAAGAAAACAAGTAGGAAATGCAAATCAGTTAACTGCAGCAGGATTTTTGTTTGTAAGATTCAGAAATTTTCACAGTAATCTGTAATAAAATAATCTAGCCAATTAGCTAAGATCATTCCCAAATTACTTTTACAAAGACTCGATAAAAAACACTAGGACTCGCTTAATATTTTAACAACAAAATCCACCCTAGCTTTAGAGTGAGGCCGGAGGGAAAAACTTTGCCGATCATTTGTGTCTAGAGACAGATGAGTCGGTGAGACAAAAAACCTCCTAGGATAGAAATCGTCACCAAAATACTAGGCTTACCTAGGTTGTTACAAAAATGATGGTCTTACTGAGATCATTTACATTATAAACATGCAGAATGGATTTACATCTTTTACAAATTGTCGACTGATCATGAAATTTGAATGGCACAGACACTCGAACATGATGGATCCCTTTTGAGAAAAAAGGGGTGTACTGCTATGGGGTCATTGACACAGAGTGGTCAACATGCCCAATCGACATGGTATCCGAACAAATTTTCAAAAGATCAGAATTTAGTAGAGCATCCATGCCCCTTTTCCCTCCCCTCTCTCTATAATTTCTTCTCTCAAATTCTGCACCCTTCCGGGGGAATTGTAATAAATGCCGCTAGCATGATGAACTTATGTAATAGGCTTAGGCAACTTGAGACCCGATTATTAAGTGAGTCCACTCTAGATTGTTTTTTTCACTTGACTAATTATTTTCGCTCTTTAGCGACAAATAACTAGTCAAGTTTTTTCACACACATACCTCCAAAGTTGGAGTGCAGATTAATAACTGGGCCTCGAGTTGGTCTTAATGTCTAGGGTCGATGTATCCAAAGTCTTATGGAATATGACTAGCTTTTTCTAGGATTTTTTAATTAATTTCCTATGTAATGTTGTAAATAAGTGGCTCTACGAGGTGTTGGTGGCATGTGAAAGCTCGAAATTCATGCTTGGAATGCCAACATTATCTTAAGACCAACTTTGGGAGTCAAAAGAATAAAAAATTCCACTTGAAAAGCCACTTCCTCTAATAAAAGTGGATAAAAAGACAAAAAACCACAAAAAAAATATCACTGAGAAACATATTAAATATGTTTTTCCAAGTCAAAGGACAATCATGTGATGTGGCATCAAAGTGAAGTCAAAGTTGAGTTAAAGGGTGATCGAGCATCCACCTAAGGCCCACAAGTTCAATTGCTAAATAAGCCAAGTTAAGAGCAGTATGGGGCCCAAGTTGCCTAGTCATCATGGTCGACTCACAACTGAGGAATGTCATGGATTTGAAGACCAGTTGTACCAAGATTTTGTGGCAGATTGTCTCCTCTTAAACTCCACTCCTCCACTCGTTCCACACTTAAGATTAGCTTCCAGTTCAAAAGCCATATATTGGCAGTTGAGGAGGAGATACGCAAGCCTAGAATGGGCTCGCTGCTAACGCAAATAAACTTGCAGGTGGTTGTTACAACCACTTGTTTGTTGACAGATGACGAGGGAAGAACTCAAGTTATGTGGGGATTTTCTCCCCCTTAGCCCTCACTTATGCTACACAAGGCAGACAATTAATCTACAACACAAACAATCAAGGAAATTCACTCCAACAACTAGAGATTAGTGTTGGTAGTTAAGGAGCTATCTCGTTGCCACCTTGAGCCAATCCTTCTCCACTTGGCCTATCAACTTCCTCATTGGGATTATCAATCTTCTACACTTGGCATGCATTGGATTCTCACCAAAAAATGTATAAATAAGCATCTTTAGATCTCATTCTTCGATGGTTGGAAGCTTGGAGCTTGGGTGTACTATGCTAAAATTTGCATTCTTTCATTGATAACAAAGCAAGTTGTTTTTACTTGCTTACAATTACTTTGGTGTCTTAGCCTAAAAGGGGCATTATTGTCTAAGGGAGAATAGCTACAAGTATTTGTAGATTTTCTTGGGTTTTTGTTATATCCTAGGCTTGGTTGGGACTTGTATGTTATCAGTTGAACAACATGTCCAATCTTGCCATTATATGAGCAAGCTCCCTTTGATGCCAATCTTTGTATTGCAAGCTTGTGGTTATTGTGGTGTAGGTTACCAAGAGTCTTGGAGTTGGGGGTGTTTTTGGCTAAACTAGCCACCTCCAAGCTAAATCAAGGAACACGTAGCTCAAGTGCACTAGAGACCTGTTGTAGCCTAAGATGTGCACCTAAATATGGGAAAAGTTTCCAACTCCACAAGGTATAATATTTATGAAGAAACGCTCAGAGCAAGGGTTGTCACCTATTCCCTACTCACTCTATTTAAGCTCTTTCTCGGGCAAGCTAAGGGGGTATTCCCTAAAAGGTAAAACTAAAGGAAAACTTGTTGAAAACAAGTCTAGGAGATGAAGGGCAAGACATCTACTTCTCTAGGTAACTTGATTTAAGATTAATTGGAAAGTGAGATTTATTATTGAACAAAGTAGATGTTAACAAGATGGATCTCAATTAGATCAATATGGCAATAATAAGATAAACAGATAGAGAGCAATGCCTTAAAAACAATGTTCAGATACAAATTATAATACTTACACAAAAGATATGCTCAAGTTACAAGAAAGGAAGTGTTGTAGGACAAAGTTGGTACAGGAAATCAAGAGATTATTAGTAATTAGAAATATGAGCAGTGAGACTCCAAATACAATTTGCAAGGAGGTGAAATTTGTACTTCAAATAAAGATGCTTTAGCAAATGATATAACAATTAAGAGACAATGAAATTGACAAGAACAAAAATGTAAAATAAAGCTTGCAAGTAGATTAATTAGCTCACAATTCCAATTACAATAATCAATTGAGAGATGAAACAAATGCAAGATCTATCTATGTGAGATGCAAGGATCTTGGTTGATTTTAATTAAATGCCTAAGCTAAGGGTGAAGGCGTTTTCTCAACTATCTATCTATATGAGATGCAAGGATCTTGGTTGATTTTAATTAAATGCCTAAGTTAAGGGTGGAGGCATTTTCTCAACTATCAAATCAAATCTTAAAACAAGGATGTTGGAAGAAGTGATGGGGAAAGAGACTAAGACCTCATTAATGATACCTACCCACGGCTTCTAGCAACCCAAATGCCTCCATTTCCACAAGGGACTCGGCCACAAGAGAATTGCAAGGTCACTCGTTTTAACCGTTGTTTAAGGGTCAAGCTTCTTAAAATGAATAATGAAGAAGGTGGTCCTAACTTTCTATCAACCAAGCTTATGCATGGATGTAAATTTTTAAAATGCAAATCTAGATCTAAATGAGATGCAAAATCGCAATGCAATGCTTTAATGAAATATGATAACAATTTCTTCAAAGGGAGAAATGGTTAAGATATGTCAAGATTATGATAACACTTCAATCCCAAAATCACAAGATCAATGAATTACTCAATGAAACAAAGCTTTAAAGGAGAATGCCAATTAGAGAAATAACTCAACTGCCCTTAATTACAAATTTTCTCTTAGGTGAAATGAGTTAGGATTTGGATTTAGAAAATGTCACTTCACTTAGGAATGTTTAAAGACCAAAAAAGAAAATCCAAATTTATGTAACAAGCCACAAGCAGTTATTTAAAAGATGGCAGATGAGATTGCTAACTAAACAATTAGATAACTCCATCTAATCCAAAACGTAAGTTTGATTTAAGACAGTGGCTACTCAATTGCAATTTTAGACCAAATAGCTAGCAGTTAGGTGAAGATCAATAAAAATTAAAGAACAAAAGATTAGATCTAAATGCAATGCTCAAACAACTAATCTAGAGAACAAGTTAGTAAGAACAAGACTAAGAAATCAGATCTAAAACTAATGCAAGAAAGGAAAAGGAGAAGTTAGCACACACACAAGCAATTCCTCCGAGAAGAGGAGATAGGGATACCGAGGGGTGAGCACCCCAAGCTCCCTCAAAAAAGATGATTCTTTATTGTAATTTTACAATGAAGTCCCTCTTTAGACAGTGAGAGAGAGGACTTGAAATGCTTAAGGAAGGCTTACAAAAATTGACTCTAAAGCACTAACGGCTTCACCTCAAGTACAAGAAAACTTTACAAGGTTTCAAGAGATGTTACGAATCAACCTTGACAATGCGATCCTTCTACAAAAGATTACTGAGAACTCAAGAAGTCTAAAGTGCACTTGTGAAGAGAGTGAGGGAGGCTTCTCTTGCTCTTGGCCTAGCAAATAGAAAGGCTCAAAAATGTTTGAATCACAACCTCCAAAAGTAATTTTGATATAGAATCCCTCTATCAATGAGTGCCTTATAAATTCCTTGCACCCACTGATGGAAATAGTCCTCTCAGCCTGAAGAAGACTTTTGTTGCGAGAGCTCTCTGTTTAATGAAGAAATGAGTTGATGTTTAAATTTTAAAATTTGTAAATTTATTAAAGTTGACCCTCATGGATGGAAACTTCGAACCCTTTGTAAATCAGGTGATCTCTGCAAACTCTAGTTAGTAGGCTCAAAACCCTTACGGCTAGGGCCTAAACAAGCTCACAGCTTCTCCAATTTTTTTTTTGAAATTAATCCTTTAGGCCGCAATCAAATGGCTCAAGCTACAATTAAGTAGATCAGTTCTCCAAACCCTGCATTCACAAATATATTATATAAAACCCTTCATCCACGTTGATCCTACACTAGCAAGGAGATAAACAAAAATTACGAAGGAAACAAATTATGTACAATGAGGGTTAGAGATCTCTATACAAAAGGGTTAGTAAATATTTACAAAAGTATTTATAAATAATTTACAAGTGCTAGATCAAGGAGTGTGAGTACAACTTCGCTCCTTGATTACCCAAACACAAGCTCTTTATTACCAAATCTATTTATTAAAGCACAATTGTATTGAGAAAATAGATTGAAGATAAATATAATCACAAGCCAAGGCCAAAAAACCCCTGTAAAATCACGTTAGATATGTCTTTGACCCACACACTATGGGTTCTTCAGCTTCTATGTATTGGGAGTTGGTTGGTCCAACCAAAGACTTCCCTCAGACCCAAGATCTAAATATTAGAGAAATATCTACACACTTAATATCGAGTTGTTAGATTAATAGAGGTTAGATAACACAATAAATATAATTAGCTAGAGATACCTGCTAGATCAATCGAATTTAAAATGTTTCTCTAAACCCAATAACTAATGCAAGATATCTAAGCAAATAGTTCATCCACAACTGGATGATGAAATAACAATTGTTTAAATTTAAATCAGTAGAGCATTAAGAACAATATTCAGAAAGATATTACCATAAAAGGTTGAAGAATAACACCATAACTTTCGTCCCCAAAGACTTTCTTTATTGCTCAGGAAATAAAAAAAGGTATTGATTTATGGTAGCATCGGATGTGCTCTAGCCTTGTAACTTTGTATATAGGCTAAGACACGTGTATTCCATAAAACCCAAAAATGGTTTTGGAAAATTCCACTTAGAGATGATTTAATTAAATTAATTAATCATTTTTTAATGTTTTCCAAAGTCTAAACTTAGGGAATTTGATTAATTAAAGTGTATTAATTGAATCAAGTGTGAATCTTCTAGATAAAGTCATGGATCACCTCCAAGTTAATCTTAGCCCTTGTTATGTTTTAATCTTGGCTGTTGAAGAGTCAATGGAAGATTATAAGAAGGAGGGTGAGGGGCCTATGGAAAACACACTTGACACTTGAGCCATTGAGCATTTTCGAATTTGTGTGACAAGACACAGCGTTTGATCAAGAACAAATCACTAGGGTTGGGTTTGTTAAGTGATTTGATTCAGTGATCAGATCTGGAGAGGGGCAGAAGCAGAGATTGGTCAAGAGCATAGTTTTAAAAATCGGCCGAGCTGACCGAGCCAGACACCTGGGCGGTCAGACTTGGTAGAAAAACTGGTCCGACAGTCGATTTGTGACCGAGTCGGCCGAGTCGTACACCGACTCGACCGGCTCGGTCACAAACCGGTCGCCTTGGCTGAGCCTGAGCTAGCTCGGCCGGACAGTTTCCAGGCGACTGCAAGCCCCCAAAAATTGAAAAAATGGACTCAAACCGGCTTTTAACTTGCTGTTAGGTTTTTGTTAGTGTATCTAACCCCTCCCCATCTTGTTTAACCTACCCAACCCCTCTCAATACCTCACATCTATCTCATTGAATTTGCTTGAGCATTTGTAAGGAATTTGTGAAGAGTTGTGGAGTTGGTTTTGGAGCAGCTTTGAGGAGTCTTTTGGGCAAGCTTTGGAGCAGCAATGAGGAGCTTATTGGGCAAGCTTTGGAGCAACATTGAGAAGTTGGTTTGTTGGAACTACATTGAAGAGGCTAGAGGCTAGAGGTATTTATTTTTTCTCTTCTAAAATCTGTCTTTGCTTGTTTTATTTATTTTGCAAATCTGAAAATGGTAAACATAGTTTTTGGTGAAAGAAATGAACATAGAATAAATACTCTTTTTTTGTTTTCATTTTCAGATTTAAACCATTAGTCAAAAACTCAGTCCAAAATGGCCCCTAGAATGAAAGATGTTGCTTGGGCATATGCTGAAATGGTCGATGATCAAATGCATTGCAAATTTTGTAAGAGAAAAATTAAGGGAAGGGGGTGGGGGAAAAGGGCATTCATAGACTAAAACTACATTTGGCTTGTCATAGAGGCCAAATTACTCCATGTGAAGCACAAAACATTGGGAAAATTAGGAAGGAGTTGAAAGAGTAATTTCAAAAGTTTGAGAAAGACAAAATTAGGCAAAAAGAAATAGAGGCTGAAATTGGGAGGAAGAGAAATATACAACACATGATAGCTGCCAACCCAAGTTTTGATTATGAGGGTTCTTCATCTATCCCTTGCACTAATGCATCAAACCCCTTTCGCTATGTTCCTTCCTCTATGGAGTCTATTTCTGAAAAGGGTAAGGGTGCAATGAGATATAAGGGTACTATCAAAAGTTTTTTCATGCCCTCTTCTCCCTCTGATAGTGCACATGGTCCTAGTCCTCCAAGTAGAGGTCAAGTGCAGCCCACTTTAGATGCTCATTGGAAAAAAGAATTGAGAGATGTTGCTTGTGATTACATTGCTAGATGGTGGTATGACGTTGATATTCCCTTCAATGCTACTCATTCACCATATTATGAACCTATTTTTGATGTCATATATGCTGCTAGAAAGGGCTTCAAAGGCCCTACTATGCATGAGTTACAAGGATCTCTTTTGCAAAAAGAGATTATGTCCATTGATGATTATTTGAAAAAGTTCAAAAACTCATGGGCACATACAGGATGTACCATCATGTCAGATGGATGGACTAATCAGAGGAATCGTACCATCATAAACTTTCTTGTCTTTTGCCCACGGGGAACCATGTTTCTAAGATCAGTTGATGCATCTAATAGGGTGAAAGATGCACATTTGTTGTTTCATCTTTTGGAAGAGGTTGTTGAAGAGGTGGGGGTGGCAAATGTTGTTCAAATCATCACAGATAATGCCTCTAACTATGTTCTCATTGGTAAATTGTTAGAGGAAAAACACCCAACCATCTTTTGGACCCCATGTGCTACACATTGCATAGACCTTATGCTTGAGGATATTGGCAAAATAGACTAGATCAAGAACACTATAGAGCATGCCATAAGCATTACAAAATATATTTACAATCACTCATGGATTCTGAATCTGATGAGGAAACACACAGGGGGCAAGGAAATTATTAGGCCTGCCATCACTAGATTTGCAACACATTTTTTGACATTGCAATCTATGCTTGCCCAACATAGAAACTTGCAAAAGTTGTTTTCTAGTGATGAATGGAAGATGAATGGAATGAATGTCAGTGGGCTCGCAAACAGGATGGCAAAGATGTGAAAAGGAAAGTCAATGAAGAGATATTTTGGAAAAAGGCAGCAGAGATTGTGAAACTTGTTGGGCCACTGGTTAAGGTGTCGCGCTTGGTGGATGGGGAAAGATTGGCTATGGGCTTCATTTATGAGGCTATGGATCAAGCAAAGGAGAAAATAAGGGCAGCATACAAGGACAGAGCGGGTAAGTATGGGCCCATTTGGGCAATCATTGATCAGAGATGGAACAATCAACTCCATCGCCCTATACATGCAACTAGGTGTTTTCTGAACCCAGGGTATCATTATAAAGCTCAGGAAGCAAGAGCTTTGAATGGGGAGTTTAGAGATGGATTGATTAACTGCATTGATCTCATGATCCCCACAGAGAATGAGCAATAGAAGATACACAATCAGATCACTGCATTCAGCCAAGCCACAGGTACCTTTAGCAAGAACCTTGCAAGGATTGCAAGGGAATCAGATGAGCCAGGTAAACAAAGAATTTCAATTTTCAAATTCATATTTTATTATTTTGTATAATTGTTTATAATTTCAATTTCAAAGATGGATATAAATTGTTGAGCTAACTGAAACTCATTTTTTGTTGTTGGATGGTCCTAGGTGGCCTATTGTGTTTGATGATGAAAGCCTCATGTCTTATTATAATTATACTTTGTATCTCCGCTAAACTTTGATGAATATCTAATAGAAAATGAATCTAGTTGGGTTTTCCCTCTTGTGGGGTTTTTCCCTGGTCTCTAACCTAAATCATAGTGTCTCTATTGTGTATGCTTTTCTTCTGTTGTTCTTTACTATTTCATTGCATTGTTGATGTTTATTGTTCTCTACATAATTGTCAATGTTGATATGATGTTATGGGGTGAATGTAACATGTAAATGATGACAAGTTTTGAAAATGCAATTATCTTCAGCAGAGAACAATCAAGCCCTAATAATTAACAGGGTAGATACTAGATATTAGAACTGCATGTCCAAAGAACATTGTCTCTTTCCTTTAACTTGCTCCCTGGCCCTTGATGTTTTGTAACATACTTCCACAAGGGATATTTCAATTCTTGGACTTACTGTCTTTCTAAAAGAATGTTTCTCTCAACATTTGACGCTGTTGTTGCAGCCCCACTTCCAACAGATGGAACACTTGCAGACCCAGATAAAATTGAAAGAAGGGGGACATTATCAGTGGGGGAATTCCTCCCCTTCTTTTTCCCTTTTCTAGCTACCCTTGATTGAGCTATGATTGTTGTAATATGAAGAAAAATAGACTGATGTTAGCAAAAACCAACTGTTGTAGCAATTATAAAAAATTTGGATGGCAAATCCACTCACGTGCACTTCAAATCTCCTCCAAAACTCATTTCTCTCGCTTGCAGTCTAGCTTCTCCCACAACTCCAAAACAACAAATGAATGAGTGCAAAATTGAGCCAAAAGTGAGCTATAAACCATGTGGAGGGATTTTTTCAGGGGATACATGTCATGAAATTGGGACACAAAATTAGCACGTTCCCGAAACAAATTTGACTCGTGCACTGTGGCTAGGACACATCTCAAACTCATGTTGGGGACATGTCATGGTGGTGTCATGTCTGACACAAAGGATTCATGACATAAAGGATGATGAGTCATGTAACTTAGATGATCAGGCTTTACGAAAGAGGATGTCAGGATACCATCAATCTCATGGATCTTACCTTTTTACGGAGGATGTGCCAGACAACTTTCATTAGGAAATTTGCAGTCTTTAAGGCTGATCTTGTTGTGCAACTGCAAATCACTGCTAGAATTGCTATTTTTAGTAAAATTGCAGATTAATTGGAAGTTGGACCTAAAGCTTATATGTTAGCCCTCCTAGGATATGTTAAGTGAGGTGTCGAGGATGTTGAAATAGTTGTAGTTGGCTCCAAAATATAATAATTAAACGGATATGTTTAATGCAATATAGGATGAATTTCCCAATAAAATAAATAAATGGATTTGCAATTACATGGTATAAGTTCATATTTTCATCCATCTGGTTTATGTCCATACTTAGCCATTTCCCAAGGTACAAAACCAAAAAATAGCACACCACTAACAAATTGTTGCCTTGTAATTATACTCAAACTTGGAATTCATTTTCCTTTATTCACTCTATTCTTTCCCGCATTGCCATTATGAATATTGTACTTTGACTTCCCACTGAAATATTTTGGTCATCTATGGACATTAATATAATGTCTTTCATTCTTCTTTCTTTCTTACAAATGATTATTTTTCTTATTAGCCCATTTGTTTGCTTAGTGTTGGGGCTAAAAGTTGTCTATTATATCATAGAATTTTAATATGCTTGTTGTCCTTGCAACATTTAATAGTTTTGTACAGTATTCCATCTTTCTTTGGACATGCCTGTCTTCGCTCCATATCTTTTTAATTGAATTTTCTGCCTCTAGAGTCTACCCTCACCTTGTTGAGAATTTGGTAGGGTGGTGATTAATTCAATTCTCTTTTTGATAATTACTTGTGAGCTTTACTTTACTTACTTATGTATTCTCTTCTTAACTTATTATGTCTTTCATCAAATCAATTACCAAAACACAAGAGACACAAATATAGGCTCTTCAAGCCAGGGCCAAAACCTCTCCCTCTTGGAGAGGAAAACCCGCAAGGAATTCTTCTTATAGACTTTCAATTGACAAGGACCATGACCATGACACAGACCCTAGACCCGTTTATGCCTCCAAGACCTTGTCACTGCTTCTTTATTGACCCTTGAGTTGATCCTTCTTTTCTGCACGGTCCTGCACCGTCCTTCACCTTTCCGCACTAGAACTAGAGAGCTCAGTCTCTCACTATACTTCCCTTCTTCTGGCTGTGTGTGAACCTTACTTGACTCCTAGTCCACTTTTCATACTATGATGATGCCCTTACAGATACTACATTACTTCGCTTGATCACGCATATTTTACTTCACACTAGTCCTACAATTCAGCACCCACACAATCCTGCAATTTCTTAATTATAAGAGTGTTGAAACTTCACACTTATTACAGTGTTGTAATTTCACACATATTACAATTCTTTCTTCGCACATATTACAGTCCTTAAAACATACCTATCCTCGCACTTTAATACAGTTTATACTTCGCTTTATGTCTCATTCTTACTCGCACTAATATCAGACCTTGACCGAGATACTTATACCCAAAACAAATTTTCTATCTTCACTGAAGAGGCTCCCTTCTCCGCAGCCCTTATCTCGCATATCTTTAGCCCTGAAGCTCGCACTAAATCACAAAAATACTTGTCCGAATTATGTCTTTTTTGCGCAGTACATATGCGGGATATATAGTTGTTTCCACCTGTAATAAGCCGACCTGTGTATGAATATGTGTGACAGACCTTTGAGCCGACTTGATCATTGTTTTGTAGGCTGACAAGGAGGTTGTCTAGAAGAGTATTTCAACATTGATCTAGAGCATCATTCTGAGCCATGGTTGTTGTGCTTATGTGACAAGGTCTTGAGGCATATTAGATTGACTTGACTCTTCATATACATGACTCTTAAATACATTTATAACCAGAAGACAAATCCTAATAGACATCAAGAAGAAGTCTATTGACCTATAATAAAACCTTGCTCATGAAACCCATGAGGCAAGCATACCAAAAATATATTTTATTATCTTTGTCTTCTTCTTTACATAAATACATAGTCAATATGAAGACTGATCCCAGTTACACTTTCCAACACACATCCCTGGCAGCCCTAATTTGTAGAAAAAAATTGTTTTTATGTCTCCACTTAGAAAAGCATTTTTTTAAATCCTTAGTAGCACAAGCACAAACACTTACCAAGGAAACAAAATAAGTTGCATTATATTTATGAAGAATAGAAGAAACAAAACTAACGTTTTGAATGTTGATATTTTGGGGTAGCATCGGATGTGCTCTAGCTCCCAAATTTTGTGGAGGAGCTGGAGTACATGAGATCTCCAAGACCCAGAAAGCGTTTAGAAGAATTCCATCAGGTTTAAGAGATATTTAATTAATTAATATTTTTAATTAACGACCCTAAGTCTACCTTTAAGAAAATTAAAAGATTAAAGTGAATTAAATTAAACATGTGATGAGAATGACTTAAGTGACGCGGATCAAGCAGCGTCTAATCTTAGTCGTCGATTAGAGATTAGATCACGACCGTTGGTTTTCCAAAAAGAACTCATAAAAGTATAAGAGAAGGGCTTGGGGTCAGCTGGAGAACACACACATTGGCAGAGCACTAGAGTTAAGCTGAAATTCTAGGGCATGGCTTGCTAAGAATTTCAGAAGTGTTTCAGCTACAGTGAGGGGCAATATTGACAAGGGGATGGTCTGATACCAGGCCAAAAGTACAATGAGGGCAAAGAAGCAACATTCCAAACCAACACAAAGGCAGCCAGGTGCTACGCAGTCCAGCCAGAGCCTAGCAGGGGCAACGCAGAGGCAGCAGGAGCCACGCAAGGGTGACGCAGGCCTCGATAGGGTAGCGCAGGAGTAGCGTAAGCCCTTCAGGGGTGACGCAGGCCCTTCCTGAGCAGCGCAAAGGCTGACGCAAGCCAGTCATGCTGATGCAGAGGGCTTCAGAGCAGCGATAGGGTTTCCGGTGAGCCAAAAAGGGCTCGAGTTCTGTAAATCCCGTTTGAGGGTGTGAATCAACCATATTTTCTATCTCCGAAGATAGAGGTATTGCTGTTGTTTTTTATTTCTCTGTCGGGTGAACCAGTTTTGGTGCCCAAGATTGTTGTACTTAGATTCTGCATAATAATGAAAAGTTAAAACCCTCCAGAGCTAGCAGCACCGGTTTCCCCGCATTGGGTTTTTCCGAGGACATTTGTCTAGAAAATGTGTGTACCACTTTGCCATATGAGCACGTAATTCAGTAGTTGATCTGTATGTGTAGGCTGTTAATTGTATTTACTTCGATGTTAATTCTAAATATTCAGATTAATAACTTGTGTAAGTAGGAGAAGTAAATCGAGATTTAACAGTAGGGTTTCTTAGATTAAGAAATTTTCACATTGAATGGACGTGGGAACAACTCGAGAGACAAAACAATATCTCATACAACTCAGAGTCTTCAGTTGGAATGATTAGGCTTGTAATTTCCTAACCCTCAGCATGAGTTTCTTGAATCAAGAAACTGCGGCCAAAGTAATGTCCATATCACAGAGTTCAACCTTAACTTCTTTTACCAGGGAAAAAGGAATGCATAACACAAGGAATGAAGGCCCTGAGTCTTACTTTTATGAATAAAATAAAGATGACAGAAGTTTAATTTACCTCTATGCTTTTCAAAGATGTACATGGAAGGAAGGAATCTTCAACAGATATTGACTTTGGCGGTCCTTTGTCCCTAACAGGTGTTAGGTCAACTCCCCTGCATGCATTGAATAGGAAACTGCCTATTCTCTCACCAAACCTACGTTAAAGAAACAAGTTTTACTGAATCAATTAAATAATACACAGACATATTGCTATCTATTGTTCATATGCCTATGAAGGCATCCATGACAAAGCATAAGGGAAGAAATAATTAATATTAGAATCTCACAAATATGTGAAGATTTCCATACATCTGCAATAGTTGTTCCAAAGCGCATACTTGAAGATCAGCCACTGTCTGAACTCCAATTTCCTTTAGCATAGATTCTGTTCGATGCCCAACACCAGGAATCTGTCAACACAAAATCTGTTAGTTAGATATAAGGGACATTATAGTTTTGAGTTTGAAAGACTGCAATGCAAATCCTACAAAAGTTGCCAAAATGACAGCTAGAGCAAAGATATTATGGACTTAAAGTTTGAAAGATTACAATTCATATCATACAAAATTTTCAACATGACTGGTAGAGTATGTCCAATGGACCTTACGAACTGGAAGTGGAGAAAGAAATCCTGGCACAGCTGACTTAAGAAGGCACGTCTGTTTATTAGGCTTATTAACTGAGCATGCCAACTTTGAAAGCATCTTCTGTTACATAACAAGAATGACCATTAGAAGAATCCATGAACATATTACAGCCAACTCAAGTTGATTCAAATTAGGAATAACAAGCATTTGTAAAAAGATTATTGAACTTAAGTTATTTACCTACCAAAGGATTTCCTTGATACTGTTACCCCTCCAGTAGGGGTACCCCTGCTAAAATTTTGTCTTTGAATAAACAGAGCAGTTTGGTGGCATGGCTGGTTGTATTCTGATTTCAGTCAGTTTCATGTTTCCCAAAGCAGTTCACATATACCAAGGCACTGGTCGAACCTCTTCATGCACTTTTAGGGCCGTTTTGCACATGTGGATACCCTCTTTACATGCCATGCAATCAAGTGGCTGAGACAAACAGGACCTCTACTTAGACAAGTGGACCAGTTTCATACCAAACCAGTCCAAACCGGCCAAGTCCAACATGGACCAACTGAGTCCATACAGACTCCACCACGCATGCAACCCAGCAATTAAAAATCAGTTTTTTTCAAAAATATAATAATATCCCACTCCGCAAACCCTACCAAATTCCTATAAATAGATAAGCACCCTCCCATTCCCCGCCCCCCACCACCTCCTATTTGTTTCGTAGCTCTCATTATGAGTTATGTGAACTTTTGTGAGCCTTCTAAGTTCTGCAACAGCACTGAGTTTTTGAGCAGCAGGAACCTTGGAGCTGGTTTGCATCTTGGAGCTTGTCTACAGCTGTCTAGTAGATTTGGCATCTTTGGGAGGGTCTACTATCTTCTCATTCCCAGTTATGCTTTCCCCCTTTTAAAATTGCAGATGTGAATTTTGTCCCTGTTTTCTATTTTAATTTTTCCTGTTCAAGTTAAAATCTACCCCTTTGCTCCTAAATCTGCCACTTTTGTTCTTAAATTTAAGATAGTGTTTGCATTGTAAATGATGCATGTTTTATTCCTGTTTTTACAGATTTATTTTCATTTAAATTCCATCAGCCATGGCCCCAGGAGTCAAATATGTTGCATGGACCCATTCTGATATTATTGAGAACCTAATGTACCGCAAATATTGCAAGCAGAAGATCCGCCGATGCGGGGGCATTCATAGGTTAAACAACACTTCGCTTGTGTAAGAGGCCAAGTAACCAGCCCCGAGGGTTAGCTCAATTGGTCAATTCTGCATCGTTAAAAGCACCTTGGTATTGAGAGGTCACGGATTCAATTCTCTCAACACTCTCGGGATCAGGCTTCGTCATTGAGCCAGTAGGAAGTAATCCCTTCGAGTGGCTCTGCCTGGTACAAATATTCCATGGACGTAGCGATCACCGGTCTTTGGGGTCCATGATACACATAGAGCATAAAAAAGGAGGAGGCCAAGTAACCGCATGTCCAGCACCAAAGGACATAGGGCATATTATAGCAAAAATGCTGAGTCAGTTTGAAAACTTGAAGAAGAGAAGGCTAAAGAAAAGGCAATAAAAGAAGAATCTGTGAGGAAGACGCAACTTGCACTTATCAGAGCAAGAATTGATGGTGATTTTGAACTTCAAGACTCTTCCTCTAGCCCTTCCACCAATGTCCACAACTCCTTCCATTATATTCCTCCTCCTCTTGAGCCTCACAATCAACCTATAAAGAAGAACATTAAGACCTATTTCACATCTTCCCCCAGCTCTGCCTCTTCTAGTGTCTCCCAACCAAGCCTATCTCAACCCACTTAGATAGCCATTTGAAGAAGCAATGCAAATAAGTTGCTTTTGAATACATTGCTAGATCCAAATATCCCCTTCAATGTCGCCCACTTCCCTTATTACAAAGCCATGTAGGACTCTGTTTATTGCTATAGGAAATGCCTTCAAATGTCCTAGTATGCATGACTTGATGGGGTCTCTTTTGCAAAAACAGGTTTTGCCCATAGATGAATATTTGAAAGGGTTAAGAGAGTCATGGACCAACATAGGTTGTTCCATCATGTCAAATGGATAGACTAATTGAAAGAACCATACTATCATGAACTTCCTTGTCTCTTTCCCTCAAGAACCATGTTTTTTAAACCAGTTGATAAGGTGAAAGTGTTAAGATTTTGGGGTGTTGTAGTAGCATAGGATGTACTCTAGCTCCCAAAATTTGTGGAGGAGTTGGAGTACATGAGATCTCCAAGACCCAAAAAGTGTTTAGAAGAATTCCATCTGGTTGAACTGTAATTCAAATAATTAATCTTTTTAATTAAGGACCCTAAGTCTAACTTAGGAAAAGTAAAAGATTAAAGTGAATTAAATTAAACATGTGATGAAAATGACTTAAGTGACGCAGATCAAGCAACTTCTAATATTAGCCGTCGATTAGAGATTCGATCACGGTCGTTGGTTTTCCAACGAGAAAAGTATAAGAGAAGAGCTTGGGGTCAGTTGGAGAACACACACAATGGCAGAGCACTAAAGCTAAGCTGAGATTCTAGGGCGTGGTTTGCTAAGAACTTCAGAAGTGTTTCAGCTGCAGCGAGGGGCAGTATTGGCAAGCGAGATGGTTTGATCCCAGGCCAAGAGTACGACGACAGCAGAGAAGGAGCATACTGAGCAACGCAAAGGCAGCACCTACACAGTCTAGCCAAGAGCCCAATAAGGGCACCGCAGAGGCAGCAAGAGCCAAACAAGGCTGACGCAGAGACCAAGTTAGGGCAGCGCAGGGACAGTGTAACCCCTTTTAGGGTGACGCAAGCCCTTCCTGAGCAACGCAAAGTCTGATGCAGGCCAATCAGGCTGACGCAGAGGGCTTTAGAGCAGCGCTAGGGTTTCCAAAGGCCGAAAAGGGGCTGAGTTCTGTAAATCTCATTTGAGGATGTGAATCAGTCATATTTTTCTGTCTCCGAGATAGAGGTACTGCTATCATTTATATTTCTCTGTCGGGTTAACCAGTTTGATGCCCAAGATTGTTGTATTTAGAATCTGCATAATAATAAAAACCCTCCAGAAGCTAGCAACACTGATTTTCCCGCATTGGGTTTTTCCAGGGACATTTGTCCAGAAAATCCTTGTGTGTCACTTTGTCTATGAGCATGTTATTCAGTATTTGATCTATATGTGTAGGCTATTAACTATATTTACTTCGATGTTAACTCAGAATATTCAGATTAATAACTTATGTAGGTAGGAGAAGTAAATCAAGATTTAACAGTAGGGTTTCTTAAGTTTAAGAAATTTTCACATGGTATCAGAGCGATTGAAAATCAAGCTGGATCTCCAACAGGAAGGCTGAAGAAATCTGTGTTGCAGAAAGCAGCAACAACAGAAAAATTGAAGAGGGCAGCATAGCACCAGAAGGACGCAGAGGCAGCGAGAGCCAGGAAGGGGTTGACGCAGTCCTAGTTGGGTGACGCAAAGACAACGGAGTGCATTCCAGAGGGACGCAGGAGTAGCCTGCGCTGAGCCAGTCTCCTCACGCAGAGGCCAGCCAGGGTGACGCAGTCCAGTAATTGGTTGTTGTGCAAAGTGTCGTGAATCGAAAGCTGAGCTGCCAAACTTCAGTAGTTGTTGGTGGGGTGAAGATTTTGTCGATGCAGAATTAAGTCTAAGCTAAGTTGACAAAGAGCGGGAGGATAACAACTGCTCAACAGATTTCATTGCCAAAATAGATCTGAGAATCGATCGTAGGGTGATCGAAGAGAGTTGATTCGTTGTGTTTGGTATATTTCCAAGTAGGAAATCAGTTGTCAGAGGGAGCTGAGGGTGCCTTTTCGCCAAGGACCCTAGATCTGAGCTTCAGTTGAGAAGCAAGGAGAGGAAGATCTATTCCGACAAAGTAGATCCGAGCAGATGGTGCCACACAAACTGCATCATCAGGATAGGTTGGACGGCTTGTCCAACATTGCTATCTGGAAGGCCAGAATCCTGGTAGTCCTGGAGGCCTACAGCACACGAGAGCATGTAGAAAGCATCTTGGCTACACCAACCAATGTGAAACTCCTGGAGAAGCACAATGAAGCAGCGGCACATGCCAAGCGCTTCATTATGGACGGAGTTAAAGATCATGTGGTACCACACATAGCCGAGAAGAAGACGGCTAATGAGATGTGGAAAGCTTTAACCACAATGTATCAAGGGAAATCTGTCCAGAGAAAGATGCTTCTGGAGAACCAGCTAAGGTTATTCATGATGACCAAAGGAGAGGAAATCGATCCTTTCCTATTCAAACTGCAGTCGATCCAAGATCAGCTGACTGGCATGGGGGTCAAGGTGGAGGATGATGTCATGGTGAGGATTGCTCTAAATGTAGTCACAGAGGATTGGGAAACATTTGTCCAAAGCATTTTGGGCAAAGTGGACCTTCCTAACTGGGAAGATATGTCGGCTATCCTCCGACAAGAGGAGATTCGCCGAATTACCAAGAGGCAAACTAGCACCAGAGCGGGCAAGGTGAAGGAGGAAGAGGAAGATGCAGCCTTGGCATCAAAGAAGAAGCAAGGGAAAAAGAATCGTGATCTATCTAAGATCAAATGTTTCCAATGTGGCGAACTTGGACACTTCGCTAGCAAATGTTCTCAAAGGAAGAAGGACAAGGAAGCTGCTAGTTCCAAGGCTACTGTAGCAGACGATGGCTCCGACGATGACGTAGCCATGAGCGCTCATGAACCACGGAGGTGGGGCGATATTGATCTATAGAGCAGCTACAGAGTGGTGGCAGGATCCTTGAGTAGCCCAACTCTTGGGTCACATCCATGCCAGGGGAGCCTTAAGACAGTCACAAGGAATGACTGGAGCAGTGGGAGCAAAGATCATGGATGAAGCAAAGGCAGAAGTTGGGACGCTGAAGACAGAGCAGCGCAGAGCAGATGCAACAGCAGCGTAGAGGGCAGCACCGCAGAGGCAGTGCAGAGAGGAGGTTTTCTTACACAGTGCAGAGCTGCAGCAACGCAGTGACTTCAGGAGGACAGTGCAGAGCAACAACATATGGAGCTTCAGTGATGAGTTGTAGCCTGACTGACTTGTCTGTCATTGGGCAAGGATCCTTCAGTTGCTTACTCTCAGCAACTGAGTTGCAGTGCAGCAGTCGGCAGCACGATGCAACAATTTGAGAGGGAGTTGCAATACGGATGAAGCAGTGATGGTGGAAGAGTCATGGGCAACAATACAAAAGAGCAGTAGTAGTGCAGTGATGAAGGCCAGTAGGCCAAGCATTAGTGTAGTTATGAAGGGCAACAGGCCAAGCATCAGTGCATAGACCAACACCAGAGATCAGAACAGTACTTCGGGGTGAAGTGTATTGCTAGAGCACATTCCTCGCTAAGAGGGAGTGTTGAGATTTTGGGGTGTTAAGGTAGCATCAGATGTGCTCTAGCTCCCAAATTTTGTGCAGGAGATGGAGTACATGAGATCTCCAAGACCCAGAAAGCGTTTAGAAGAATTCCATCTTGTTTATGTGTAATTCAAATAATTAATCTTTTTAATTAAGGACCCTAAGTCTAACTTTGGAAAATTAAAAGATTAAAGTGAATTAATTTAAACATGTGATGAAAATGACTTAAGTGACGTGGATCAAGCAGCTTCTAATCTTAGCCGTCGATTAGAAATTAGATCACAGTCGTTGGTTTTCCAAAGAAAAGTATAATAGAAGGGCTTGGGGTTAGTTGGAGAACACACATGTTGGCAGAGCACTGAAGCTAAGCTGAGATTGTAGGGCGTGGTTTGCTAAGAATTTCAGAAATGTTTCAGCTGTAGCGAGGGGCAGTATTGGCAAGCGGGATGGTTTGATCCTAGGCCAAGAGTACAACGAGGGCAGAGAAGGAGCATACCGAACAGCACAGAGGCGACAGCTATGCAGTCCAGCCAAGAGCCCAGCAAGGGCAGTGCAGAGGCAGCATGAGCCAAGCAAGGCTGATGCAAGCCCAATTAGGGCAGCATAACCCCTTCTAGGGTGACGTAGGCCATTCCTGAGCAGTGCAACGGCTGACGCAGGCCAGTCAAGTTGACGCAGAGGGCTTCAGAGCAGCGTTGGGGTTTCCAGAGGCCGAAAAGGGGCTGAGTTCTATAAATCTCGTTTGAGGGTGTGAACCAATCATATTTTTCTATCACCGGGGTATTGTTGCCATTTATATTTCTTTGTCGGGTTAACCAGTTTGGTGCCCAGGATTGTTGTACTTGGAATCTGCATAATCTATCGATTTAATGGCTTTTGGCCGCGGCTGACAGCTCTCCACAATTGGATCTCGAAGGTATGGAAGCCTGTCATTTCTAATGAAATTAATATCTACCCCTGTGCTAAAGGTTTCTTTATAGTAAATTTTGAAAACTCTGAAAGCAGACAACGCATATTAGATTCCAGCCCTTGGTTTTGGGAAAACTCGAGCCTATTCATGAAGCCATGGAACCCATCATTCGATCCCTCAACAACAGTCATAGCCTCAACACCATTTTGGGTCAGATTGCAATACCTACCTTTGCATCTCTAGAACCTCTCCTCGCTAAAAGCCATTGGAAATGCAATTGGGAAATTTGACTGCAGGTGCCCAAAAATAGAGGAATATGTCAGGACCACCTATGCACGCATCTTTGTAGAAATGGACTTCAGCACCGGATTCCCAGCTGAAATAATCCTAACAAACAAAGACTATGTATGGAACCAGAAACTCGACTATAAAAGTGTCCTCTTCAGATGTCGATCCTGCTTTGAGACAGGCCATCTAGCCAAAAATAGACCAAAAGTCTCCCAGAAAAATCCTGCTAGAAAGAATCACCATAGATCCACATGGTGGGAAGGAGCACAAAAGGAACATTACACTGTCATCAAGGAAGAATACTCAACTCTGAATCGCAAGAAATCAAGCAAGAAAGAAACAACCCTCAAGACAAGCAGGGGGAAAGCCCCGCCCAACAACAACAAAAAACGAACTCGACAACCCCTCAAGCATCAACAATTATGAGGATTCGAATACTGTGCAAAAGAAATCTTCATTTAGCAGCAAAGAAAATCTCCCAGATCCCAAAGATAAGACACCAGTGTCCCAAGAATCAGAAGAGATGAAGGAAGTGCAAGATAAAGGCAGTTGAAAGACCGTAGAGAAGAAAAAGAAAGCTACAACACCAATCTCGCCAAGAAATACGAGAAGCCAGACAATTAAGAACTGAGAAAATTATAGGTCCGATAGACCAAAGTTTGGTCTTAGTGGACATTAACCATCATCATCAATAATAAAAACCCTCCAGAAGCTAGCAGCACCAGTTTCCCGCATTGGGTTTTTCCAAGGACATTTGTCCAAAAAATCCTTGCGTCACTTTGTCTATGAGCATGTTATTCAGTATTTGATTTGTATGTGTAGGCTGTTAATTGTATTTACTTCGATGTTAATTCTGAATATTCAAATAAATAACTTATGTAAGTAGGAGAAGTAAATCAAGATTTAACAGTAGGATTTGTTCAATTTAAGAAATTTTCATTGAAAGTAGCAAACTCGTTATTTGAGCTTGTAGACAAGTACTTATGTAAGTAGGAGAAGTAAATCAAGATTTAACAATAGGGTTTGTTCAGTTTAAGAAATTTTCACTGAAAGTAACAAACTCGTTATTTGAGCTTGTAGACAAGATGGTTAGGATAGTGGGGGAGCAAAATGTTGTTTAGGTCATCACATATATTGCCTCAAATTATGTTCTTGCTAGTAAGACACTAGAGTCCAAAATATAGGACCATTATTTGAACGCCATGTGTTGCACATTGAATAGACCTCATGCTTGAGAACATAGGAAAAGTGGATTTGATAAAGAACACTATAAAGCATGCAAAGTGCATCAAAAAAGCATCTACTATCACAAATGGGTATTGAACCTAATAAGGAAAAACACCAAGGGAAAGGAGAATGTTAGGCTTGTCATCACGAGATTTTCAACTCACCTCCTCATGTTGCAATCATTGCTTTCCCAAGCATAGAACTTACAAAAAATGTTTTCTACTTATGATTGAATGTATCTCAGTGGGCTCACAAACAAAATGGAAAAGACACCAAAAGAAAGTTTTTGACAACACTTTTTGAAAAAAAAAAGCATCAAAGATTGTGAAAATTGGCAAGCCCCCTTTTAAGGTGTTGCAGTTGGTGGATGGGGAAAAATTAACCATGGGTTAAATCTATGAGGCTATGGATCAAACAAAGGAGTAGATACAAGAAACCTACAAGGATAGAGTAGGTAAGTATGAACCTATTTGGGAAATTATTGATAATAGATGGAATAATCAACTCCATCACTCTATACATGTAGCTGGGTATTTCCCAAACCCAAGGTATCACTACAAAGCTTGATTAGGAGATAACTAGAATAGGGAGATCAAATATGATGCTTGGAGTGCATGGTTCGTAATGAAACCTGTTACCCACCACTAATGGGTGACCCCTAAAGGAGAATTTTTCTCCTAGATTTGTCTTCAGCAGGCAACCCCTTGTAGCCCCCTGATAGCTCCATGTGCTACTATTCTCCAACACCTAAGCCATCATTGTGTGCCCTCGCTCATTTGTTATGGTTGTATGTTTGAAGGTGGGCCATCCAACCCCAAAGGTATGGCTTTTCATTATGTAATTGGGTGTTTATGCTTTCTTTTCTTGGGCACATTTGGGCATGGATTACTGGGGGGATTCGACAAAAAGAATGAGCTTTCATTGTACTCTTGTTCCCTTATCTCAACTTGGGGGTTAGTATTGTATTCTAGTCTCGTTGGATCTCCTTTACTAGCTAGTAGCTTTAAGAGTGACACTACATGCAGAACCCTGATTTTGGTTGCGTAGTCCCGCTTCCTAATACCATATATCTCACTCCCCTCTGCTCATTACAAGCCCTTTTCACATTTTCCCCATCTGGGTCCACAAGGTGTTGGCCTCCCCTTCATCTTGTCCACTCCTTGGGTCGGGCCTAGAATGATGTCTCGGAGGTGTTGGAAAGTGTAACTAGGTTCGTTCTTCATATTGACTATGTAATTATGTATTTACATAATGAAGAAGACAAAGATAATAAAATGTATTTTTGTTATGCTTGCTTCATGGGTTACATGAACAATGTTTATATTATAGGTCAAAAGACTTCTTCTTAATGTCTTAGGGATTTGTCATCTTGTCATAAATGTACTAAGATTCATGTATATGAAGTGTCAAGACACTGAAGTATGCCTCAAGACCTTATCAATAAAGCTTGAAGATATAGCTCCATATGAAGCTCAAGATGAACATTGAATATCTCCTCTAGACAACCTATGAGTAGTGGACAAGTCGGCCTACAAACTCCTGAACAAGTCGGCCTACAAACAATTTGTAGGCTCAGCCTAAATCAGAGGAAGATGTCACTATATATAAGGTAGCTCTGCGGCTCATTTGGCAGAATAAGTTCAGACAAGTTCTGTGATTCTAGTGCGAGTTAAGGATTGCAGTGAGAACGGAATAGAAGAGGAAAAACAGCGAAGAAAAGGAGGATAGAACCACCATTAATTTCGGTGTAATCTACCTCATCTAGTTCTATGGAGAAACGCAAGAAAGGGTCTAAAGAAGTGTTACATTACAGCGAAGAAGAATTACATTACAATGAAGAGAAAAAGGGTTCTCATATGTTCAGTCTAGGGTCTGTTCATCTTGGTAATAGATCTGCAATTATAGCGTGAAGAAGGTAATCCGAGGATCACTTAAGCAGTGATCAAGTCTGTAATACAATGCGTAAGGAGGTATCTTGGGAGAAAAACAAAGGGACCTTATACGAAGCATTAAGAGAAGGAAGGATCAAAGGATCTTGGATTTGGTATAAAAGGAAGACCAAAGAAGAATCTTCGAAAGGTTGAAGAGGAACAACAGAAGGCACATCAGCAAGGACAGTTGGAAAAGGGACCGAGCCTCCCTAGCATTAGTGCAGCTCGGTGCAGGAAGGAAGATCAACCTAAGGAGGCTAGAAGAGCAGTGACAAGGTCTTGGAAGCATACATAGGTCAAGGGTCTGAGTCATGGTCATGGTACTTATCAATTGAAAGTCTAAGAAGAATTCCTTGCGAATTTTCCTCTCCAAGAGGGAGAGGTTTTGGCCCTAGCTTGAAGAGCCTATATTTATGTCTCGTGTGTTTTGATAACTAACTTGATGAAAGACATAATAAGCTAAGAAGAGAATACATAAGTAAGTAAAGTAAGCTCACAAGTAATTATCAAGAAGAGAATTTGAATTAATCACCGCCCTACCAAATTCTCAACATGGTATCAGAGCTAAGGTGTTGAAGACAAAGGCTACTTGACAAGAGACACTCAAGGAAGCAATAATCAAAGTCAAAGGTCAAATTTTATGTTGAAAGGTCAAATCAATTTGCAAGGAAGATTCTAAAGTCATCTCAAAAATACCTTCAATCTCATTCAAGAGATTCACTTATCAAGTAGATAATCTTCGCTAACAAAGACTCATATTGAAGACATTGTTAGAAGTGACATCATCTTTTTGAAGATATCCTTTATCATCAAAGATCCAAGGTCACCTACATTGGAGAATTCATTCTAAGAGGAAGTTCCTAACTTCCTCTTCATATCATCAAGGAAGTTGTTGGAAAGAAAAAGTCACCCTTCTCAAGTAAATATCTATGACCTTATCAAAATTTGTCAAAATGAATTATTGTATAGAGAGCAACAAATTGGTTGGGTCATCAAACTTTAGTGCATGGAAGAAGAGGACAGATTTGATTGAAAATGAAGTTAAGGACTACATCGAAGGATCTATAATTTAACCTTCAAAAGGAGACATTCTTGCATATATCAAATACATGAAGGGAAACATAAGAGCCTGAAGGATTCTTATAGAATCCATAAAGGACTCTCTCATTCCCTATGTTTCAAATCTAGAATCCTCAAAAGAAATATATGATAAATTGGTGGAGTTGTTCTTGAAAGGTTTTGCAGGGGAAATAATATCCTTGAGACAAAAATTATACAAATTGAGAATGTCAAGAAAGGAAGGAATAATTCCATATCTGATGGAGATTTTCGCAATACGAGATTAACTGCAGAAATTGGGAGAAGTAATCTCTGATGGAGAAATTATCACTATGGTACAAAATGCTCTACCTAAAGAATGGGGAAGTTTCACTTCTAGCATCAATGGGAAAGAAGAAGCAATACCATTCCAGGATCTATGTAAGATAGATGAAACAGGATTGAAAGCAAAAGTTGATACAAGATCAAGTGAAGGGAATCAAACCTTTGCAGCCATGTCTAGGAAGAAAGGAAGATTCGCTAAATTTGGTCCTCAAAATAAAAAAAGAAATATGGACAAAGCATGATGCTTTGGATGTAATAATTTTGGGCATTATAAACGAGATTGTCCTTGTGAAAATTTCTGAATATTACTTTATGCAAAAATTCTACTATTAGATCTGGTTATATTTCTCCTACTTAAACAAGTTATTAATGTTGAAATATTCAGACTAACATCAAAGTAAACACATAACAGACATTCACCGATTCAAATCTAAAACAGAAATACATGCACACAGACAAAGTGACACACAAGATTTTATGGACAACTATCCCCGAAAAAACCCAATGCAGGAAAACCAGTCTTCTAGTTGTTGGAGGGTTTATCTTATTAAGTAGTTTCTAAATACAGCAAATTTGGCACCTTATTGGTTAACTCGACAAAGAAAAAAATAGATTTGCAGCTAACTTGTTGTTCTGAGACCAAAAATTTGACTGATCCACACCCTCAAACAAGATTTACAAGACTCAGCCATTTGATGGCCCTAAAAAGCCCAATGTTGCCCCTGAAGCCCCTGCGTCAACCCTGTCAACCTCTGCGTGCCTATGCGCTGGCCTGGAGAGGCTTGTGTAACCCCAGACTGGGTGACGCAGACCCTACGTTGCCCTAGAAGGGTCTCTGCATAACCTTGGAGGGTCCCTTGCTGCGTAGCACTGCCCTTTCTGGACCTGCGTAGTGGCTGAATCCCTCTGCATTGCCCAGCTGCTGCGTAGTTGTTGTTGCTGCATCTGCTTCCCTGCGCTGCTCCTGGTTGTTGCCTCTCTGCCTCTTGTGGACAATGCAGCCCTAGCATCGAAGGGAAAGCAAGGGCCACAGAGACAAAAGAGAGATGTCTTGAAGGTGAAATGCTTCAGATGTGGTGAGATGGGCCACTTTGCATTACAGTGTCCTTTGAAGAAAAAGAGCAACGATGAGAAGCATGATCCGGAAGTTGCAGCTACAAAGATCAAACAGGATGAGTTCGCTATGAGTGCCCACACTTCTCGAGGAGTGAAGTGGGGTGACATTGAACTATAGTTCCTTGAGGAGCCCACCTCATGGATCAATACCTTGCTACAGGAGCCCATATTTGCAGTAGCAGGATGGAGAAGTCTTCCTTGAGAGCTAAGGAGTGGTGTAGCGATAGTGCAGTAGGTAGCAACGCATATTTCTGGAGCAGGGAAGAGTAGAGCAGCAACAGCGCAGTGCTCAAGAGTGCAGCGTAGTGCAATGTAGCAGCAGCGCAATGTATCAGAGGGACAGTGCAGCAGTTACCAATAGTCAAAGCCTCCAGCACTGAGGTGCAACTGAACACTTGTTCAGTCTTGGGTGATTTCAATTGCTTCTCTCAGCAACTGAGTTGTAGTGTAGAAGCAGTATTAGCAATGGCAGTTTTAGCAGCATAGCAGATGCAGCACTTGAGAGGGAGTTGTAGTACGAATGCAGCAGTGACAGTGTCATGGGCAGCAGTACAATTGCAGTAGCAGCGCAGTGGTTAGTGGACATCATCCGCAGCGCAGAGGACGCTTCAAGGTCAAAGCAGTACGCAGCAGGCATATTGTTAGAGCACCTTCCTCGCTAAGAGGGAATGTTGATTTTTGTAGCATCAGAAAGTGCTATAAGCCCCAAATTTGGTGGAGAGACTTAGAGACGGGTATTCCAAAGAACCCACAAACTTTTGTGAAAATTCCACTCAAATCATGTTTTATTAAAATAATTAATTATTTTAATGGAGACCCTAAGAATAACTTAGCGAAATTAAATAATTAAAGGGCATTAATAAAACAGAGTGTGAATGATCTAGAAAAAGCAAAGATCAAGTCTAATATAATCTTAGCCATTGATTAGAGATCTAATTGTGGTCGTTGATTTCTCAACGAGAAGACTATAAAGGAAGGCTTGAGGGTCATTTGGGACACAAAGAGTGAATCTTGAGATCGAATTATTTTGATGGAGCAATGCTCGGACGAAGATCGAACCTAAGAGATTCAGTGCAATGAGGGGCAGAGATAACATACGGAGAGAGATTTTCTCAGCCGAAGAATCGTCAGCAGAGAGAGGCAGAAAGAGGTCTAGCAGAGCCAATCAAGGTGACACGGAGGCTGCGCAGAGCCACGCATGGCTACGTGTTGAGATTGTGGGTTAGTATCGGATGTGCTCTAGCTCTAAAATTTTGTGGAGAAGCTGCAGTACATGAGATCTCCAAGACTCATAAAGCATTTGGAGAAATTCCATCTGGTTTGATAGTTATTCAAATAATTAATCATTTTAATTAAGGACCCTAAGCCTAACATAGGTAAATTAAAAGATTGAAGTGAATTAAGTTAAACATGTGATGAGAATGTTAAGTGACATGGATCAAGCAGCTTCTAATCTTAGTCGTTTATTAGAGATTAGATCACGACTGGAGAAAAGTATAAGAGAAGGGCTTGGGGTCAGTTGGAGGAGACACACATTAGTAGAGCACTGAAGCTAAGTCGAAATTTTAGGGCGTGGTTTGCTAAGAATTTTGAAGCAAGTTTGCAATGCAGTGAGGGGCAGAGATTGGCGAGGGATGTTCTGATCCAAGGCCAAGAATACAACAACGGCAGAGAGGCAGTGTACCATGCAGCGCAGAGGTCAGCGAGAGATATGCACTTCAGCCAAAGCCACGCAAAATGCAACGCAGAGGCAGCAGGCACCCTTCAGGGGTAACGCAGACCCAACCAGGGCAACGCAGGGGCAACGTGAGCCCAGAGAGGGTGACGCAAGCCCTTCTAGGGCAGCAAAGAGGCTGACGCAGGCCAGAGAGGCTGACGCAGAGGGCCGAAGGACAGCATTGGAGTTTTCGATGGGCCAGAAAGGGCTCAAGTTCTATAAATCCCATTTTGAGGGTGTGAATCAACCATATTTTTGTCTCCAAGTTAAAGAGGTACTACTGTTGTGATATTTCTCTGTAGGGCGAACCATTTTGGTGCTCAGATATTGTTGTATTCAGATTTTGCATAATATTAAAACCCTCTAGAGATAGCTGCACCGGTTTTCCCGCATTGGATTTTCCCGGGGACATTTGTTCGAAAAATCTCACTTTGTCATGTGGGCATAAAGTTCAATAAATGATCTGTAAATGTGTAGGTTGCAGTTGTGTTTACTTTGCTAATTTTACTGTATAATTCAAAAAATTAACTTGTAATTTAATTCAAGTAGGAAAAGTAAATCAAGAAACAGTAGGATTTCTGTTTAAGGATTTTCAATTGGTATCAAAGCATTGCAGATAAATCTCAATCACCAGCGAAGCGGCTGAAGAATTTTTGCTACAGGAAGGGCAGTTGAAGCAGCATAGACCAAAGAAGGCAGCACAAAATCAAAAGGGACGCACACCCAACCGAGAGGGACGCAAACCCAGGCTGCCCACACAAAGGCTGACGCAGCACCACCAAGGTGACGCAAAGGTCTACGCAGCACCACTAAAGGTGACGCAGTGCTAGTCAAAGGCACAATGAGGTGACGCAGTGGTTGTAGCTGACCCTAGAGGTTGACACAATCCAGTTTGCAGTGATGTTGTGCAGTTTGTCGAGGTTGGAAGTGTAGATTTTGTCTTCAGAATTTGTTGGTGTGGCACAAGTTCTATCGATGCTAAATAGTGCCTAGCTAAGTTGACAAAGAGCAGGAGGAGAACAATCACTCAACAGATTCTTTTGCCAAAGAAATTTGAGGATCGATCAGGAGGGTGGTCTAAGAGGGTTAATTCAAGGGATTTGGAAAATTTCTGAGGAGGGAAATCAGTTGTCAGAGGGAGCAGTTGTTATAGAGAGTGCCTTTTCGCCAAGGACCCTAGATCCGGGCTTCTGTTGAGGGTAGCAACAACAGCAGGGAGAGGAGCATATGTTTCGACAGATTTTTTTGAGCTAGATGGCATCGTCTGTACTGCATGATCGGGATAGGTTGGATGGCTTGTCCAACTTTTCTATTTGGAAGGCCAGAATCCTGATGGTCCTGGAGGCATACGCACTACGAGAACATGCAGAGAACGTCTTGGCTACACCAACTAATGTTGCTCTTCTCACGAAGCATAATTAAGGGTAGGCGCATGCTAAGCGCTTCATCATGAACGAGGTCAAGGGTCATGTGGTCCCACACATTGCCGAGAAGAAGATGGCTAATGTTATGTGGACAGCGTTGACCATAATGTATCAAGGGAAATCCGTCCAAAAGAAGATGCTTCTAGAGAACCAGATGAGGTTGTTTGTGCTGAATAAGGGGGAGGAAATCGATCCTTTCCTCTTCAAGTTGCAAACAATCCAGGATCAGTTGATTGCGATGGGCGTTAAAGTGGAGGATGATGTCATGGTGAGGACTTCTCTAAATGCAATCTTAGATGAATGGGAAACGTTTGCCCAAACCATCTTAGGCAGACAGGACCTTCCAAGCTAGGATGATATGTGGGCTATCCTCCGACAAGAGGAAATTCGTCAGATGACCAAGAGACAAGCCAGCACCGAATCCAGAAAAGTGAAGGAGGAAGAGGAAGATGCATCCCTTGCATCCAAGAAGCAGCGAGGGAAGAAGAAGAGGGATCTATCCAAGATTTGATGCTTCATGTGTGGTGAACTTGGACACTTCGCCACCACTTGTCCTCTAAGGAAGAAGGGCAACAAAGTTGATTCCAAGGCCGCAGCAACTAAAGAAGACGATGGCTCTAATGATGATGTGGCCATGAGTGCTCATGAACCTCGAGAGAAGAGGTGGGGCGATATTGATCAGTACAACAGCTAGACATGGGAAGGCAAGATCCTTGAGTTGCCCAACTCTTGGATCACATATCAGCTACGAGAGCCTTAAGACGGTAGCGAGACAACTGGAGCAATGGGTGCAGAAGATCACGATGAAGCAGAGGGCAGAGCTAGGACGATGTGGATGGGAGCAGCGCAAGAGGTGGAGTACATGAGATCTCCAAGACCCAAAAAGAGTTTGGAGAAATTCCATTTGGTTTGATAGTTATTCAAGTAATTGATCTTTTTAATTATGGACCCTAAGTCTAACTCAGGAAAATTAAAAGATTAAAGTGAATTAAATGAAACATGTAATGAGAATGTTCTAAGGCGTGGATCAAGCAACTTCTAATCTTATTCATTGATCAGAGAATAGATCACGGTCGTTGGTTTGCCAATGAGAAAAGTATAAGGGAAGGGCTTGGGGTCAGTTGGAAGAGACACAGATTAGCAGAGCACTAAAGCTAAGTCGAAATTCTACGGTGTGGTTTGCTAAGAATTTCTAAGTGAGTTTGCAATGCAGTGAGGGGCAAAGATTGGCGAGGGATGTTCTGATCCAAGGTGAAGAATACAACAACAACAGAGAGATAGTGTACCAGGCAACGCAGAGGCCAGCCAGAGATACGCACTTCAGCCAGAGCCATGCAGAAGGCAACGCAGAGGCAGCAGGCACCCTTTAGAGGTGATGCAAGCCCAGTCAGGGCAACGCAGGGGTAGCATAAGCCCAGAGAGGGTGACACAGGCCCTTCCAAGGCAGTGCAGAGGCTGACGCAAGCCAGAGAGGCTGACGCAGAGGGCTGAGGGAGAGCGTTGGGGTTTCCGGTGGGCGAGAAAGGGCTCGAGTTTTGTTCCTGTTTGAGGGTGTGAATCGGCCATATTTTTTGTCTCCGAGTGAAAGAGGTACTACTGCCGTGATATTTCTCTGTAGGGCAAACCATTTTGGTGCCCAAATATTGTTGTATTTAGATTCTACATAATAATAAAACCCTCTAGAGCTAGTTGCACCATTTTTCTCGCATTGGGTTTTTTCGGGGACATTTGTCCGAAAAATCTGTGTCACTTTGTCATGTGGGCTTAATGTTCAGTAAATGATCTATAAATGTGTAGGCTGCAGTTGTGTTTACTTTCTAGATTTTACTGAATAATTCAGAAAATTAACTGGTAATTTAATTCAAGTAGGAAAAGTAAATCAAGACACTACAGTTGGATTTTTGTTTAGGAACGCAGTGGCTTAGAGGGTTTCTGATATTTCACTGTCGAAACTGATCCAGAAGCCGAAAGTCGGGGTGTGAGACGGAGAGGCTGAATCTGTGATTCCAGGAGTCAAATCAATCCACAGTTGGGGTGACGCAGTGCTTAGAGGAGGTGACGTAGTGCCTACGCAGAGGTTGCACAATGACGTCCAGGGGCAGCTTCTCCAATGTCTACATCAGCTGAATTTTCCAGTGATTGAGTGAGCTATTCTAACAATTCTTTGTCAGTATTTCTCTCTGTAACTAAATAACCCTTGAGGTATTCAGAGATGTATTCAGAAATTGCTACTGCTTAATAATACAAACCCTCAGATCTGCTCCACCGATTTTCCCACATTGGGTTTTTCTGGGGACTTAGTCCAAAATAAAGGTGTCTTATGTGTGATTGATTTCTTGCTCAGTTTCCTTGTTTCAGAATCATATTAATTAAGTGTAGGTTGCTTTAGTAGTTACTTCAATAATTCAGATCTGAATTAATTCTGTAAATGCAATTTACATAATAGGAGAAGTAACTCAGATAGGAGCAGTGGGATTCCTTAGATTGTCAAATATAGGAATTTTCACACTTGGCACAGTTAAGAAATTTGGGACTCCCTTACCACACTGTACGAGGGATCGTCCGAGCAACAGAAGAAGTATCTGGAAGAGAAGTTGCGGAGCACACGTATGTAGAAGGGAGAACGCATAGACTAGTTTCTTCACAGGCTTCAGGATGTCCGAGATCAATTGGCAGTTGTAGGATCAGCAACGTCAGCCGTCAGAGATGGTGTAGATAGCTCTACATGTCATCTCAGAAGAATGGCAAGTGTTCGTCCAAAGTATTTTGGGCAAGGAAACATTGCCAAAGTGGGATCGCATGTGGGCAGATTTGTAGCAAGAGAAGTTGAGGCAAGACTTGGTTAGGAGTAACTTGGAAGAAAGCAGTAGTAGTGGGACAAAAGCAAAGCTAAAGGAAGAGGAGAATGCAAACCTTACATCGAAGGGGCAGCAGGAGTAGCGTAGAATAAAGAAGGACGTTTCAAAAATCAAGTGCTTCAGGTGTGGTGAACTTGGTCACTACGCTACCAAGTGTCCACTCAGAAAGAGGGACAAAGAGGAGAGGCGGGATCAGTGGGTCGCATCCCCAGAGATCAAGAGGTTGTCCTCCAGACTAGAGGAAGAGTTTGCCATGATCACCGAGATAACTCCAGGGGTGAAGGTGATGTGATTCGATTTTGTAGCCCCAGAGAGCTACAGGATTGGCAGGATCCTTGAGGAGTCCACCTCTTGGATCAACTCCTTGCTACGAAAGCCCATAGCAGCAGTAGCAAGATGGACCAGTGATAGTTGGTGCAATCAGGTGCCAGAGCGACAGATGCAGTGGTTAGTAGTGGTCTTAGACTGAGCAGCACAGAGCAGAGTTGGCAATAGTGCAGTTGGCACAGTGCAGAGCCATCAGTAGCATAGAGGCTTCAGTAACAGCATAGAGGCTAGCAGCAGTCAGGACTCAGGTGACAGATGCATCAGACTGAACACAGTTGGTTCAGTATGATGGACATCTCTTAGTTGTAACAGTAGCAAATGAGAGACAATTGCAGATGTTGCAGTGGCAACAGCAACAGAGTTGCAATGTAGATGCAATAGCTGGCAGCAATACGTAGAGTCAGCAGTAGCACAGATGCAGCACAGAACAAAGCTACACAGTAGTTGGTGGGCAATAAAGCCAGAGATTAGTGGTGCAGCAAGAGGTGATACAGAGTCAAAGTGATGATTCAATGGGTTGCAGCACTAGATCACATTCCTCGCTAAGCGGGAGTGTTGATTTTTGTAGCATCGAATGTGCTCTAGCCTCGAGATTTTGCAGAGAGGCTAAGACACATGCATTCTCCAATACCCAGAAATCGTTTGGGGAAATTCCACCTGGAGAGGATTTAATTAAAATAATTAATTATTTTTAATGGATTCCTTGGTCTAAACTTAGGAAATGAGAATAATTAAAGGGTATTAATTAAATCGTGTGTGAATATTATAGATAAAGGCATGGATCGAGTCCTCGATGATCTGAGCCATTGATTAGGATCTAATCTTGGTCGTTTATATGTCAACGAGAGATTATCAGAAGGAGCTCGATGGGCACTTGGAGAACACAACGAGTGAGAGAGATCTAGAGATCGAATTCTCAAGAGAGCAGCGCAGCAGTTGCCGGAGAGAGATCGAGAGATTTCTTGTAGTGAGGGGTAGGGATATCTGGCCGGAGGAAGATTTTCCAAATTCGGAGAGTGCAAGGTAGAAAAGGCATCGAGAAGTCCAGAGAGGTTGCGCAGTGCCATGCAAAGGTACGTTGAGGCAGCGCAGAGCTTCAAAGGGAGTCCTCAATCTTGCTGGGGAACAATCGAGAACTAGTGTCGAAAGTCGAGGTGTGAGTCCAAAAGGCCAAAGAGTCGATTTTCCAGTCAATAGGAGATCAGGAGGAGGTATGACGCAGTCCCAACAGCAATGACGCAGTGACTGCATGGAGAGACGTGGAGATTGCGAAGAGACAGCGTAGGGAGCTCATCTCAAGTCAAATCAGTGTCGGATTTCCAGTTATAGTGTGAGATTTTCTCACTAACTCTTTGTCAAATTTTTTTCTCTGTATCAGATAGCCAGTTTGGGCATCCAATGACTTGTATTCATAAAACTATTGCATAATAACAAAACCCTCAACTGTTGCACCGGTTTTCCCGAGTTGAGTTTTTCCAGGGACATTTGTCCAAAAAATAATGGGGTACATGTGTGCGTTCATTTCTTTCTTGCGCAATATTTTGTGTCCGCAGTATTTTATGTTCTGAAGGCTGCAGTAGATTTCATTTCGATATTTGTTGTGTAACATCGTAAAAAACTTGTTCAGTGATTCACAAGTAGGAGAAATTTAATCAGTTGCTGCAATAGGGATTCTAATTTAGGAATTTTCACACCTGTCCCTGTGCCATTCCAATTTTTTAATTTTGTCTTTGAGGGAATTAACATATTCTTCGAGATCAGCAGGCATCTTATCTTCAACTGCAAGCTCAATCAATGCTACGACTCTACCTTCAAGCGGTTAAGCTTCCAAGAAGGAGCTGCCCTGATACCAATTGATGGAAAAACTGAGAGGGGGGTGAATCAGTGTTTCCTTTGATTTTCACAATTGGTTAGTTTATTCTCATGAAGTAATTCTATTTTTGGAAAAGTTATTGTTTGTAATTCACTTTAGTAAAAAGGTGAAAGTCTTATTTAGCAATTCAGTCTAAGAATGTATCTCATCCATGAATTAAATTAGGAGTAAATTCAAAAATAAATTCTTAGCTAAACGTATAAAGTGTTGAGAATTTAGAGGGTTGGTGATTAATTCAAATTCTCCTTTTGATAATTACCTGTGAGCTTACTTAAGTTACTTACGTCTTCTCTTCTTTAGCTTATTTAGTCTTTCATCAAGTCAATTATCAAAATACACGAGACACAAAATTAGGCTCCTAGAGCCAGGGCAAAACCTCTCCCTCTTGGTGAGGAAAATCCGTAAGGAATTCTTCTTATAGATCTTCAAATGACAAGTACCATGAACAAGACTCAGACCCTTGACCTAGGAATGCCTCCAAGACCTTGTCAATGTTTCTTTGACTGCCTTCAATACTAATCCTTCTTTTCTGCAACAACCTACACTGACCTGCACCAACACTAGAGAGCTCGGCCTATGAATTTATATTCGATATCTTCTTGCTAATTCATATATTAGATGCACGATCGTTCGAGATATTGTCCTTCATTTTTCATAGACTTAAAACTTTGTAGAACCTTTCATTTGTGGCTAGGAAGGTAAATCATAGATTTACCTTCCTCCTTTTCCCATACTGTAATAACCCTTAAACTTCATATCACAACATGACCATCAACCTTCATTCTTTGCATAGCATGACATCCATATAGAACACATACCTTAGGTGTATATAAGAGTATTTATTACAGTTTTGACCATACTCCATTTGACCGCAGCTCTTTCATATTGATGCGCATCCTCTTCAGAGTGCTTCACAACAGATCTGCACCATACTTAGAACATTGTCTTCAATTTACATTTAAACCAAACTTTATCATGATATATCTATCTTAGAGATATCCGCATTAAACCATGTACTTGACCGAAGTTATATCCTTCGTAAAATAACAGATGTATCCACACTGTTTTCTATCGTCAGATCCGCAAATCCTTGCCTTAAAGTAATCCGCAAACTTGTGTTATTAAATCCGCATTTTAACCACTGTGATTGCTTCAGAGAGATCAGCAGTTGTGAGAAGTGTAAATTTTTGTAGATGTTCTATGCTAGGAGCAATTTTACTTTTCTCACAGCAATCATACAAATAGTTAAGCAAAATGCAGATAGAACATATAAGTGGATCTTACAGAAGACAAATCAGAAACAGGAAAAATGTGGTGGTTCGTTACGGCGGTCAACGGGATGCTTCAACCAGCAAAGTCTCCTTGGTCAGCCAACCCAGCATGTGTCACAACAGTCCTCCAATCAGCAAACGAGTCAACCCAAGTCAACTCCAAAAAAGTCAACGCTGTCCTGAAAAAGTCAACGCAGGGCAGCAAGCTAAAAGTCAACACAGCAGCAGATTGGTCAACCCTTTGACCTCGATTTCTGTGCCAAATAGTACGGCCTTCCAAAATCGAACTTCCCACAAATTTTCAGCCCAATCGGACCATGCGTTGACCAAAGTCAACGCTGGTCAAACTTTCTGCAAAACCCTAACTGCAGAAAATCGTCCTTCAACTCAGCCGTACTGTTTTGTCCTTCTTCTCCTTCACACGTGTGGCTGAACTCGTCCTCCAAGGAGCTCGTACTAAATCAGATGAGAGAAGATGTTGTGAGTTGTGTTGTGATGAAATGCTCTCCAACTTTGACTGTATTTATATCCATCATTGGGGCGTGTGACACATCTGCTGGGGGTGTGAAACCTTAAGGCCGACCTGCACATATAATTTATTATGAATAATAAATTCAAAATAAATGTTCTGCTCATCGGATTAAGACATATTATATATGGATTTTACACCTCTCCGAAAGAGGAATCCAACAAAAATATTAACCTCTTAATCTGAGCATCATAACATGGAGTTTGGACCTAGTTGTCCAAATTTATGAGAGATCTCATTAGTTGGTGTCCAAGTAAGTTGCCGGAGATCGAGAATTTTATTGCATTGTATTGCTTTTAAGTGGGATCCTACAACAAGCTTGAAGGCCAACATCCCTTATTGTATATGGTAAGAGCTTCATCACACGACATTAACCAGCTTATCTTCCCGGCCCAGACATGGGTTGTCTTAAGCCATTCTTTCAAGGATTCATGACAAGGTCTTGGAGCATATATTGATGACTAGACTCTTCATATACATGACACTTAGTTATACTAGTAACCAGAAGACAACCATAATAGACATCAAGAAGAAGTCTATTGACCTATAATAAAAATCTTGCTCATGAAACCCATGAAGCAAGTATAACAAAAATACATTTTATTATCTTTGTCTTCTTTACATAAATACATAATTACATAATCAATATGAAGACCGATCCTAGTTACACTTTTCAACACTCCCTCTTAACTAAGGAGGTATTCATACAGGTACATGGTCACTTTAAAACTGAAGAATCTCATAAGAAGAATCGGATTAGTAATCACATCTATATAGCATCATATCAACCAGCATTGTCCTAGTGCAAAGCCTTGACTAACAACCCCATCTCTCAACGAGACAATGGGCTACAATGTTGGCAAGACACATGACCTATAGACACTACATTCATTGTCTCTCCAAGGTACATACTCCACCCACGTGTTCCCAAAGTATGACCTTCTTGGACTATTCTTCTCTTTGGTAGCTAGCCCTCAAAGAATATCGATCCCCGACTACTTCTATCTTGAATGCCCTATCACATTCTCAAAGAGTATCGAATGCCAGATGATTACCCAATCCTCCATTCTGTCTTCCCAAGTGAAGACCAGAATGATGTGTCCATCTCTCCCTCTCAGCGAGGGAAGATCTATTCCACAAGGGAATGTACTCATTCCTGTATAAGGAATGTACCTAAGCTCATTCTTAGGAATTACCCAGTTTCTTCCGAGTAAGAAACTTATCACCAGGCTCCCTCTCAACCAGGGACTAGCGGCAGCAATGGTGAGACACCGAGCTGCTCAAGAAGAATTCCTCCCCTTGATGTCATGGATTTCGATATTGAGGAATCTTCAACTTTAGCTCCATAGGGCACACAGATCATCCATCACTTTCATTCATGAGTCATGTCATCTATTAGAAAGTGATTCATGTTGAGTTTTCTTGATTGATGGGGTAGCATCGGATGTGCTCTAGCTCCCAAAATTTGTGGAGGGACTAGAGTTCAAGAGATCTCCAATACTCCAAAAGGGATTTGGGAAATTTCATTTGGTTTGAGAGATAATTAATTAATTAATAATTTTCATAATGGACCCTAAGTCTAACTTAGGAAAATTAACGAACCTCAATCATTAAGCAGGTCAACCCAAGTCAACTCCAAAAAGTCAGCGACATCACAGAAATCATCGGCCTTGGTGACAAGCTAAAAAGAATCAACCTTGTTGATTGGTCAACCCTTTGACCTCGATTTACAGCCAAAATAGTCGCCTTCCAAAAATCGGAACTTCCCATAATTTTATTGATCGAACCATCGTTGTTAAGTCATGAGCTGGTCAAACTTTCTGCAAAACCCTAACTGCAGAAAATCGTCCTTCAACTCAGCCATACTGTTTTTGTCCTTCTTCTCCTTCACACGTGTGGCTGAACTCGTCCTCCAAGGAGCTCGTCCTAAATCAGATGAGAGAAGATGTTGTGAGTTGTGTTGTGATGAAATGCTCTCCAACTTTGCCTGTATTTATATCCATCATTGGGGCGTGTGACACATCTGCTGGGGGTGTGAAACCTTAAGGCCGACTTGCACATATAATTTATTAAGAATAATAAATTCAAAATAAATGTTCTGCTCATTGGATTAAGACATATTATATATGGATTTTACACCTCTCCGAAAGAGGAATCCAACAAAAATATTAGCCTCTTAATCTGAGCATCATAACATGGAGTTTGGACCTAGTTGTCCAAATTTATGAAGAGGAATCTACATTAGTTGGTATCCAAATGAGCTGCAGGATCTGAGGTATATATAGTGCATTGTATTGCTTTTAGGCGGATCCTACAACAAGCTTTTACAACAAGCTTGAGAGGTGACATCCTTATTGTATATGAGCCGACTTCATCACGGCATTAATAAGCTTATCTTCAGGAACTGAATGTGGGTTGTCTTGAGCCATTCCTTCACAGTTTCATGACAAGGTCTTGAAGGCATATTTTGATGACTAGACTCTTCATATACTTGACTCTTAATTTACCTTTATAATCAGAAGAAAAACCCTAATAGACATCAAGAAGAAGTCTATTGACCTATAATAAAAATCTTGCTCATGAAACCCATGAAGCAAGCATAAAAAAAAATACATTTTATTATCTTTGTCTTCTTCTTTACATAAATACATAATTACATAGTCAATATGAAGATCGATCCTAGTTACACTTTTCAACACTCCCTCTTAACTAGGGAGGTATTCATACAGGTACATGGTCACTTTCAAACTGAAGAATCTCATAAGAAGAATCGGATTGGTAATCACATCTGTATAGCATCATAACAACTAGCATTGTCCTAGTGCAAGGCCTTAACTAACAGCCCCATCTCTCAACGAGACAATGGGCTACAATTCTGGTGAGACACATGACTTATAGACACCATAGTCATTGTCTCTCCAAGGTACATACTCCACACGGGTGTTCCCAAAGTATGACCTTCTTGGATTACTCTTCTATTGGGTAGATAACCCTCAAAGAATATCGGTCCACGATTACTCTTATCTTGAATGCCCTAACACATTCACAAAGAGTATCGAATGCCAGATGATTACCCAATCCTCCATTCCGTCTTCCCAAGTGAAAACCAGAATGATGTGTCCATCTCTCCCTCTCAGCGAGGGAAGATCTATTCCACAAGGGAATGTACTCATTCCTGTATAAGGAATGTACCTAAGCTCATTCTTAGGAATTACCCAGTTTCTTCCGAGTAAGAAACTTATCACCAGGCTCCCTCTCAACCAGGGACTAGCGGCAGCAATGGTGAGACACCGAGCTGCTCAAGAAGAATTCCTCCCCTTGATGTCATGGATTTCGATATTGAGGAATCTTCAACTTTAGCTCCATAGGGCACACAGATCATCCATCACTTTCATTCATGAGTCATGTCATCTATTAGAAAGTGATTCATGTTGAGTTTTCTTGATTGATGGGGTAGCATCGGATGTGCTCTAGCTCCCAAAATTTGTGGAGGGACTAGAGTTCAAGAGATCTCCAATACTCCAAAAGGGATTTGGGAAATTTCATTTGGTTTGAGAGATAATTAATTAATTAATAATTTTCATAATGGACCCTAAGTCTAACTTAGGAAAATTAAATTATTAAAGGTAATTAATTAAAACATGTGATGAAATTGTCTTAAGTCACACGGATCAAGCTTTCTTTTAATCTTAGCCATTGATTCAAGATCTGATCATGGTCGTTGGTTTCCCAACGAGAAAAGTATAAAGGAAAGGTTTGGGGTCATTTGGAGAAGGCACACAGAGGCAGAGCACTGAAGCTAAGCTGGAATTCGAGGGCGTGGTTTGCTAAGAATTTCCAGAAGTGTTTCAGCTGCGGAGAAAGGCAGTTTAGGCAAAGGGGATGGTCTGATCCCAGTGCCTACATTCAGCAAGAGGCAGAGAGCAGCTTCTAGAGGCAATGCAGAGAAGCAGAGGCAGCAGCAGCAGAGAGGGCAATGCAGGGGCATCTTCAACTACGCAGTCCCTTCTGGGGCAGTGGTGGTCAGTCGGGGACCCATCTGGGTTACACAGAGATCGTTAGGGGCAACGTAGGGTCTGCGTCACCCATTCTGGGTTACACAGCCCTCTCCAGGCCAGCGCAGAAGCACGCAGAGGCTGACGCAGGGGCTTCAGGGGCAGCGCTAGGGTTTCTAGGGCCAAGATCTCGCTGAGTCTTGTAAATCCCATTTTTGGGTGTGGATCAGTCAACGTTTTGGCTTCATAACAGCAGGTTAGCTGCAAATCTATATTTTTCTCTATCGAGTTAACTAGTTGGGAGCCCAGATTTGTTGTATTCAGAAAAATTAAATAATAAACATATACGTATGAACTTTTAAAAACAAAAGTTACCTAAATGATGACCTTTCACCATGACATCTTCCTGTAGGCATCGGCATCCTCTATTCAAATTGACACATCTATTCATGATATGTCTTGACAAGGGTCTTCTCCTTTACCAAATTTCTATCAGAGTCCACATATCCTCCAGGAGTTATTCCAATCACACCTTCTTGGCTTTCGGATGATAACTACCTCTTGACATAGTTGCACTTCATGATCTCTTCCCTTCTACACATCTTCATTCGCAGGAACTTCCAATATTCAGTTCATTGTTCATATACAACCACCTCATATTCCATATGAGGATATATTATGTTGATTTCATCTGTCAGTGCACCAATAGAGATCCTCCTCCATAGATCATACTTCTAAATATAGAAGTCCATTACCTGGTACCATATGACATGACTTCACAGCATCTAGAGTAAGCATATATATATATATACCTCATACCCTTTTCCTTTGAGTCATCCTGTAGCAATTTCACTAGAATAGAGAGCTTGATTCCCTTGACCTGCTTCATCAATATCTCATCACATCCCAAAATTCTGTAGCATAAAATTCTTGATGAAACCATTTTGCTTTCTTACTAATCAGTGAATTCTTAGAGAACTCCATTAGAAAATGTCAGCACCAATTTCCATGATGACCCTTGATTTTGATGACTGCCTTCCATCAGTATTGTTATCAGCGAGGTTTTCCAGGTGTTGTTTCACCAAGAGCTCTTATCATGCTTCTATCATGATGCTATTAATATACATTGCTTCCCATCATACTAACCAACAAAAATCACTTAAAGAAGAAGATGATCTTAATCATAATAGAGATCTTTTGCTTCTTCTTAGATTTCTTAACATCAAGTTCGACCCTTTCATCTGTGACATGGGCTTCTTCCTTTTTCCTCTTGTCCTTTCCAATTTTAGGACAATCTCTTTTATAATGCCCCAGTTCATTGCATCCAGAGCATCGTACTTTGTCCATATTTCTTCTTTTGTACTGAGGATCAAATTTTCCGAATCTTCATTTCTTCCTGAATATCGCTGCAAATGCTTGATTCCCTTCACTTGATCTTGTATCAGCTTTGGCTTTCAATCTTGTTTCCTCTATTTTTCATAGAGACAATAAAACATGGAATGATGTGGCTTCTTTCTTCTCGTATAAACTTGAAGTGAAATTTCCCCATTCTTTTGGTAGAGCATTCAACACCACTATAGTCATCTCAGTGTCAGATGTTACTTCTCCCATTTCAGAGAATAGTTTTACCAGTTTCTCATATATTTGCAGACTTTAGTTTTGATACATTGGGAATGAGTGAGTCCTTAATGGTTTCTATGAGAATCCTTTGGGCTCTGATTTCTCCCTTCATGTACTTGGCATGAGCTAGAGTATCTTCTTTTGGGGATGGAATTGTATTTCCTTCGATGTAGTCTTCAATTAAATTCAAATATGTCCTTTCTTCCATGCACTAAAGTTTGATGACCCAACCAGCTTGTTGCTCCCTTTACAATAAGTCATCTTGACAGATTTAAGTAAGGTGATAAATACTTACTTGAGTAGAGTGGCATGCAGCTTCCTTGACGATGATGAAGATGAAGTCAGGAGCTTTTTCTAAGATTGAAATCTCCAATGTAGGTGTTCTTCGATCCTTGATGATAAAGGATATCTTCAAACGATGATGTCCTCTTCTAACAATGTCTTGAATGTAGATCTTTGATGGTAAAGATTATTTTTTGAATGAGTTGATCCTTTGAATGAGATAGAAGATCTTTCTTGAAATAGCTTGAGAGTCTTCCTTGCAAACTGATTTGACTTTTCAACCCAAACTTTGATCTCCGCTTCCTGGAGTGTCTTCTTTGTCAAGTAGCCCTTGTGTTCAGCACCTTAGCTCTGATTCCATGTTGAGAATTTAGAGGGTTGGTGATTAATTCAAATTCTCCTTTTGATAATTACTTGTGAGCTTACTTAAGTTACTTAATTCTTCTCTTCTTTAGCTTGTATTTAGTCTTTCATTAAGTCAATTATCAAAATACACAGACACACAAAATTAGGCTCCTAGAGCCACAACAAAACCTCTCCCACTTGAAGAGGAAAATCCGTAAGGAATTCTTCTTATAGATCTTCAAATGACAAATACCATGACCAAGACTCAGACCCTTGACCTAGGAATGCCTCCAAGACCTTGTTAATGTTTCTTTGACTACCTTCAATATCGAACCTTCTTTTCTGCACCAACCTGCACTGACCTACACCAACACTAGAGAGCTCAATCTCTGAGTTTATCTTCAAACACTTCATCTTGCGGATTCAGATATTAGATGCACGATCATTTGAGATAGTGTACTTCAGTTTTCATACATTTGAAACTTTGTAGAACCTTTCATTTGTGAGTGGGAAGATTTACCTTCATATCACATCATGATCATCAAACTTCATTCTTTGCATAACATGACATACGTATAGAACACTGACCTTAGGTGTATATAAGAGTATTTATTACAATTTGACCATACTCTATTTGACAGCATCCCTTTCATATTGATCCGCATCCTCTTCAGAGTGCTTCACAACAGATCCACACCATACTTAGAACATTGTCTTCAATTTACATTTAAACCAAACTTTATCATGATATATCTATCTTAGAGATATCCGCAAGCCTTGTACTTGACCGAAGTTATATCCTTCTTGAAATCACAAATGTATCCGCACTGTTTTCTGTCCTCAGATCCGCAAATCCTTGCCTTAAAGTAATTTGAAAACTTTTGTTCTTAAATCCGCATTTTAACCACTATGATTGCTTCAGAAAGATCCTCATTAGTTGGTATCCAAATGAGTTGCAGGATCTGAGGTATAGATAGTGCATTGTCTTGCTTTTAGGCCAACCCTACAGCAAGCTTGAAGGCCGACATCCTTACTGTATATAGGCCGACTTCATCACTGATCATAAGCCGACTTCGTCACATCATTAATAAGCTTATCTTTCGGCGTTGAATGTGGGTTTTCTTAAGCCATTTTTTCAAGGATTCATGACATGTATTGGAGCATATATTGATGACTAAACTCTTCATATACATGACACTTAATTATACTAGTAACCAGAAGACAACCCTAATAGACATCAAGAAGAAGTCTATTGACCTATAATAAAAATCTTGCTCATGAAACCTGTTGCTGCTCCCAGAGACAACCTTGAGTTGCAAAAGACCAGTGCCTAGGCCATCTTAAAATCAGAGGTTAGATGTAGATAATTTTTAAGGATGCCTCTAACAGAATATGAATTAAGAGGATAATGATTGTGGTGGTTCAAGAATGATGAAGACTTTGGAGTTTGATTCATGTGAAATACCCTATACTGCGAGAGGGCTCAGGAAGTTGTATGGCTCGGTGGCTTTTCAAATGGGCCAAGTCTGAAACAATGAGCAGAGGCTTTCAAAATATGCAGAGGTGCTGAGAAGGAATGGAGGAGGAACCCGCGAGAGACAGGGTTAAAAGTCTTAAGAATCTGTCTCCCTTGAACTCAGAGGAAGCAGATGTAAGTGGAATGTGACCAACAATAGAGATTCTCGGTGCGCAAATTAAGGGGTCACAACAAATTTAACACATGAGCATTATTCATTCACGAATTCATGAATAAAAATGCATACCACCAGCACCTACATTAAACGAATCTTCAAAGCAGCAGAACATTGAAAGATGATTATACATAAACAGGGGATTATTGATAAACAAGAGAATACAGACAGATACTACTCATTGCTCCTTTTGGAATCCAAATAAACAGCGTTGTATATCATATTATGTTCAAAACATCTCTCCCAAATATGTGTCTCAGAGCATAAAGAGCACAGTCGTACATAACTATAGCAAAAATTCTCCAAAATTCAGAACCCTTCTTTCATCTCTGAACTCTCTACATATAGAGTTCTCCTTGAGGGTTTACGATCGAATAAACTTTCATGATCGACCCACACATGTGAAAATCAAAATATCATAACCAAATCGCAAAGCGTGCATTGAGCAATCACTCCCGTAATAATAAAATCAAAACAGAATCAGGTGAAATCGAGATTTCAACAGCAAAACATCATAATCAAACAATAAAAGAAACAACATAGTTGGCCACGAAGGCCAAATCCTGGAATCTTCAAATAGGGCGGCGACGAGTAGCTGTGAACAGGTGGGCAGTCTGGCTTCCATCACATGATTCCACCTGTCGTCGAAAGCCTCCACTCCCTTATTCTAATGATTTCCATTAACCGTTACGTAACGGCCAGTCGTATTGCGCATGCCTAGCTCTTTAGCGGGGAGTTCCTGGACAAACTAAATATACCATAGCTGCATTTGTCCTGCCAAAAACCCATGCTATGCTTGATTTGCAAAACCACAGACTGAGTTTCGGAGGGGGGCCGAACTAGATCATGAGTCGTCGGATGTGTGATAAGGAGCGGAGATGAGGGGAAGATGGCGATAACAACCCCTTTTCCTTTATAATGGTGGAGCTAAAAGTGGGGCCTGCAACACTAACACACATCAGGATGGTTAACACTGAAAAGAGCAAAAAAAAGGTCGTGGAAGGTCTTTGATGACATGGTAAGGAGGTGGGGCCGCCCACAAATCGCAATCGGGGATTTTGGAGTTTGTTATTATGAGAAACAGGGGTAAAGGTTGCGATTTGAGATTTGCGATATCGCAAAGTCAAAGAATATCGCAGGTCAAACTTCATGTCACAAATCGCAATCAGGAGTTGGGGATCAGGACGAGTAACAAGAATGAAGCAATGCAAAGTGCGATGTACAATGAGAGGAAGGTGACGCGGCACGATGGAGGTGGGGCCACCTGCAAATCGCAATCAGGGATTTTTTGTTATGAGAAACGGGGGTAAAGGTTATGATTTGCGAAGTGCAATGTGCGATGAGTGGAAGGTGACGTGGCATGACAGAGGTAGGCCACCTGCAAATCGCAATCGGGAGTTTTTTGTTATGAGAAATGGGGGGTAAAGGTTATGATTTGTGATGTGGGATGTGCGATGTGCGATGAGAGGAGGGTGACGTGGTGGAGAGGGTAAGTCCCATTTATATCGCAATCGAGGGTTTTGCGAAGGAGTGCAATGTTAACATGTATGGAGTTTTGCGATATGCAATCGGCGATTGAAGAAGGGGCTCACACCAATGTTAAAAGTGGAGGTGATATTACATATACCATATGTGAAATATGATATATGTAATGGTTTGCAGGATACGACCCATGGGTTCTGGATCATAACGTTTGGATAGCAGCTCTTTCGTCTTTTGACTGTGGGGTGTCCGCCCGACCTAGCTTGAATTGCTTGGCCTTCACTTTAACCATTCGTGCCTCATCCTTGTGATTTGCTTATTGGGGCCACTTCTCCACCTTGTGTGTTGTCACAGGCCAACAAAACCCATGAAGGAAGTGTTGAAATTTGATGACTAAAAAGTTTCCTGCAATTCCAACCCGGTTTTAATTTCACCTTATCATTCCCATTTAGTTAAATGTCCTTTCCCATAAACTTACATTCAACATATAGAATTCTGGAAATGAAATTTTCAGATTAAAACACATGGGACTGTCAACATATGCTGAAAATAAATATGTACATAAATAGACAAACAACACAAAAAATACACAGATTTTTGGTCAACTTAGACCCAGGCAAAACTCCTTCAATCTTCTCCGAGAAAAACCTGTTAAAGAACACTTCAAATTTATTTATCTTTCAAGTTCAGGAAAAATACATTTGTAGACAAAACAAACAGCAAGATACAACTTATCTCTTCGGCCCAAAACTCCTTGAAAACTATGCCCACTTTCCCTCGATTTGCGTGCCCACTTGAAGCTGAAACAATATTGTACGAACGCAGACTGTACTATACAGATATCGTACGGACTGTACGGGTTTTTTTCACCAAGTCCCCTGGAGGTGGGAGCGAGGGGGTGAGGGAGCACAAGAACGGCCTATGTAAAAGCTCCCTACCAATTTTCAAGAAACGTGGGGGGACGTCATAAACGTTATAAAATATAAAAATATATATAATATTATAATATTGTATATGAAATATCATTGAAAATTTAATAATAAATATTTATAATGCAATTGTATTTTTCATTTTTGCAAGGAATGTATATACAGTGATCATACACTTACATCATGAAAGATAAATCATAAATGATAAAATTTAAAAATTATAAATCGATGAATGATGAATCATCTAACTTAAACAAATTTAAAAATTAAAACTTAAAACATACATCATAGATTCATATGTAACTTTGTAACTATATAATCATTAATGTAACTACTAACAATGTACAATGAAAATAAAGTTTAAGATATCATATGAGTCATGACATATATGATATTATATCAAGATTCAAAATAAACTTTAAACATAAGAAACCGGATTCGTCCCCTAGGGGCTCCGAATCTTAAATCCGAAGAATCGGATACGATTCGACCAGATTCGAACCCGATTCACGGGGTACGACCGTTTCCATACAGGGTACGACGAATCTCGACCATACCTTGTACGGATACGACCGTACCCCGTGAATCCGGTATGGCCAGACACGCCGTCCAAAAAAGTGCGTTGTTTTTTTGATAAAATGTCGATTTTTTGTCATTCTTTCTTGATGATATGGGTCTGGACAGCAGTGTTGAGTTGGCATTGGCCCACTTGGATCTCAATGCGCCAGTACTAGAGCCTGTCACATTTGATGATGGAGTAGAGGCGTCATCCTCCACACCAACAGATGCAGAGATGACAGAGGAGGAGGATGCATCAAAGCCAGAGGAGAGCAGTGGCGAGCATGATGATCAAGATGAGGACAGTGATGTTGATTATGATGATGAGGATTGATAACTCATTGACTCTGACTCATTGAGGCTTCAAGCTTGTAGTCTTGTAGACTAGTTTTTTTGTATTTTCTATTTCTATTTGTCATTGGTAGTGTACTTATGTAACACATTTTGATTCTGATGACTTAATGAGAAAACTACAGTATCTTACTATCTTGTCTTTCTGAGTAAATTTGACAATTGTATGATGTATCAATGTATCATGTATGAGTATCTAAGATCTTAAATCTATGTTTGAATCAATGAATTTGTATGAATTTGTGTTAAAAATATCTAATTTTTAATATATATATATATATATATATATATATATTTTAAATAATATATAACGTATCGTATCCCAGACATGTCCTGTTCCGAGGGTCACCGTATCCGAATCCAATTCTCGAATCCCTGTATCCCATATCAGGTGACTTAGCTTTAACTGAAATTTACAACTCAAGTCTGAAACATAAATATTAAAACTTAAAAGCAAATAAGTTTAAAGTTATGTCTAAAACAGTGAAACATAAAACATAAAACATAACTTCTTCCGACTGCGGGCTTCTTTCGGCGGTTGCGGCAAGTGGTATGGGCAGCAAGTGCTAAGTGCGGATGATATAATGATACAATGAAAACAAATGAAACCTAAAAATTAATTTAATTAAACAATCGATTATTAAAATATTATTTTTCATTTAAAAATTATTTTTTTTAATTGTGGGCCCCACATGCCCCCTCCCGTCCCCTCACGCCCCCTAAAGCACCCTCGACCCCTCAATCTGAGGAAAGGTCCCCTCTGACGTCCCCCTTAATTTCCTGATTTTTGAGGGCGTCGAGAAACGTCCCCTAGAAGTCCCCAAGACCCCGGAGCATGAGAGGGCGAGGATTCTAGACCCTAGGTAGGGGGGCGAGTCCCCGTGTAACACTGATTTTTTCCCCCCAAAAAAAAAAATATTTGCTCAAAAACAGCCCTCGTTAGTGCATGCAGCTCACAGCGTTAAATGTTGTTCGAACTGTACCTTCTGTTGTCTTCTATGCCTTTATTTCCATGCCCAGCTTTGCCCACAAATCACTCTTTCAACTTGCTCCAACAAATTTCTCTTTCAGAACTTTTCTCCAGCACTCAGCCTCCGTTCTCCAATCTGCCCATGAAGAATGAATGAATGCAATCTCACTTTTCTTTTCTCTTTTGTTTCCCTAAATGACTTTTGGGCAACCCTAAGATCTAATGGCTCAGATTCATTTAAATCAAGGGATAAGAATAAATGTGCATTTAATTCTCACTTTCTATTTTTTAACTCACCCATTAAATAAAATGCCCACATTGTACTTTATGTCTAAAGTCACTTTTCACTTTATAATTTAACATTGACTTTACCACTTATAAAGTCATTTTCACTTTATAATTTAATATTGACTTTACCACTTATAAAGTCACTTTCACTTTATAAAGTCACATTTAGGAAAAGAATTATTTTGGACACTTTTCCCTAGGTACAGACTAACCCATGGGAAACAACTTGTCCAAGGTACATTAAAAATCAACAGCAAGTATAACAAAAATACATTTTATTATCTTTGTCTTCTTCTTTACATAAATAGTAAATACATAATTACATAGTCAATATGAAGACTGGTCCTAGTTACAATTTTCAACATAAAGACAGATCCAGGTAGACGCTTTCAACACGTGAGCAGTTGGGTAGGTTGAGTAAAAGAAAGAAAGAGCATGCAGGCAGCCAGAAAAGAGGTCTTTTCAGGCAGCCAAAGTACCACACAGTCATATGGAACAAGCCTTATACAGCAATATGGAATTCCATGCAGTCAGATGGGTACAGCAAGGTCATACTGCTGTCATACAGTCTGTACGGCAGAGAACTATTGTTTCTGGTTTTTTCCCACAGGTGTACATCTCTAGCAGCCTGTAGAAGCTGAAGTTCAAGTTAATTTCGGTAACTATGCAATGACCTTTTTGGGCAATGTGTGGAGGTTTCCTCCAAGTTGTTTGAAGGAATGAAAACCTGATTTGAAGGAGTATTACCTGTGTATGTATGAAATTATTTTTATGCTTCTGCTATTTAATTTTTAGTTATTCTATGATTGATGCTATGGTTTGAAATCTAATTTCAGCGTTAATTAAATTCAGCAATCTACTCGTTTGATTGAGATCGGAAGAACATTAGCCACCTAGGACTTGAAATTCTGGGACTTGGAAGCACTGAATATTTCAAAAGTAATCATCAAAAACATAGTGGCTTCAAAATCCATAATCTTTGTCAAAAAGAATGACATGAATCAATGTGAAAGTGATAAAAACATACATTGTAGGAGATTCCACAAGAACACTGAAACCCTGTCTCTCTTTCCACAGCTTCACGGATTTCGGCTACTAAATGGCTTCCAACCATAATTAGATCTCCATCTTCAGAAGAAACACTCTTAAACTCATTTTCAATGCCAAGAGTGATCTTACTTGCAGAAGCATTACTCTCTTCATATTGTTCATCAGAAACTAGGCATGGACTTGTGTCTCTGAAGCTACTTCCATTTGAAGAGACTCTGGCTTCTGCCAAGCCCTCCTTTACTAGCTCACTTGCCGAATTGCTGCCAATTACAAAACCTATGAAGCTGTTCTGAAACACTCCTAATGCAGCACGTTTTATGGTCTCAGATGTGATATCTAATCCACATTCATCCAATCCTGACCTGCAATGGGATCCCATGCAAAAGTATCAAGTATGTATACTGTTTTCCTTACAAGAGAACAACTATGTTCATAAATGCTGCCTACATGTCAATATAAAATGAGATAGAAAAAAATTGGCATTCTAAAGGGCACCTATAAATGATGAATAATTGCAAGTACCTCTCTAGTGTGCCAAACCGCCTCAGAACATTCATTATCCTTTTGCTGGCTGCTCTGTATGGTGTAAGGTCTTCCCCATTGATCAAGACTATATCAGGACACCTGTTTACTCAACAACAAACGGTAAAAGATACTGTCATATTCATCCATGCAATATTTGCAAAAGGTTACAGGGAATAAAAACCACAAACTCGCATTCTCATAGATCTGCCTCTGTTAAACATACCAACAATGGTATTGCAGTAACCTAAAGACAAAGTGCTCAAAATTCAGGGAAGCCATCAAACCCAAAACAGGTATGAAATAGTAAATGCAAAGGGCTATAAAGCCAACTTCAAATCTACGTTGAGAGGTAACAAAGAAAGATAGATCATGTAAATAAGATTATCAGTTCGAGAGAACAAGTTGAGCATAATAGGGGCTTGATCTTGTTTGCATTCCTAATCCTGCTTTCGAGCTCTAGCTTTAAGGATCAAGAAAATGTGCACATCAATGTGAATGTGTGGAATCTACAGCACCTTCAACAAGAAAACCATTACAGATAAGTATTCACTCCATGAATAAATGATCTTATGTTGGAGACCAGTTCTCCCCTCTGCTAAAGCACACATCACAATAGAACAATCATTATAATATAGGAGTGCAATGCATTCCTACTCAGACTACTTCAGGGTTTGTGATCATCAAAACAAGGCATTGTCTGCACAATGGAAAGATTTGCAAGGTTAGGGAATGTAACAAACTTATATGGCCAGTTTCCAAACCTCAAGATGGAGGCCCTACAAATTATGATATTCTCACATATAAAGTTATAAACATTAGTTGTAATTTAGGCAGTGTTGCCAAGCAACACAACAACATGCAAAATCATATAACTTAGTCTGAGAAATAACTGGCAAATTGGAGAGTAGCAGTTTGACTAGGACCCAAGAAATACTCATTAAAAAATTTCGTGAATAAAAACCATGACTTAAAATTTTAAATCACCAAAGTATGATCATTTTCATTTCATGAAAATTCTTCTCCAAAAAACACCAAAGTAAAAAAAAGGGGTATAAAATAAAATAAGGGAATGTCAAAGATCACATGTGTACCTCAAATTACAAAAAAATACAGGTACAACTCTAGTGTCTAAACAATAAGCTAGGTGGATGATGGACCATGGCACTAATAAATTATGAAAAAGGTTCCATTTAACCTTGAGTCCTCTTGTTCATGTAATATTGCACAATCCAAAGAAAAAGCCAAAGTTATCAAAACCAAAACCAAGGCCAGAACAATTAAAGGATCAGCTACGGACAAGCTAGAAATCTAAGTTGAAGAACCAATTGATATATATATATATATATATATATATATATATATATATATATATATAGGGAGGGAGAGAGAGACACCTGTATATTGAATCTCAATATAAATCCAAACCATTAGACGCTAAATATGCAATTTTTTCTCATAAATATAGCATCATAAAAATTATACCCTATAATGGGACCCTCATCATCAATATCACCCACTACCTCATCCTCTGGTTTCTACCTAGATCCTAGAAGGATATCAACGCTAATTACATGGAACCTCTTCTATTCCTTATGGATTAGATTCCATACACCCCAAGTCATCATCCCCAAATGATGTCAACCAAATTTCCACAATCCATTCTAAGGAGCGATCAATATGCTCCAAGACAATGGGATCTGGATCAATTGTTTTGTTCGTCAATTGGTTGTGCCTTAGCCTAAGATTATATTGCACAAAAGCCAAACTACTAATATTCTTCAATTGGTCCATTTTGACCTATCTAGTATGTTTCTCGTAACATCGTTGGGAAGATACTTATACTATTCTATCTTTTTGTAATAAAAATAGATCCCCTGAAGGAATGCTCCCACTGCTCGATATGGAAATGGTCGAACTCCCAAAAGGATGAGAAATTCCAGGTATGAGGAAAGTAATGTTGTAGAAAAACAAAAGGAGTTTTATCTTATCTACTGCCTCTCCTCTGGATACTTTGCATCACTAGTTAATTGATAGTGGAGCCTCAAGGCACTTCACTAGCTACAAGGAGGCCCTCTCAAATTTGATTGAAAATAAGACTAATATGGAGATTATACTTGGGAGATAATTCCACCTACCCCAAGAGAGGGATGGGTATTGTCACTTTTCACTTAAATCAAGGTCAAACCATTCATCTACAAAAAAATGTTGTATGTGCCTGATTTGAAGAAGAACCTGGTGTCTATTTCTGTGATGGAAGATAAAGGATTCAAAGTAGCATTCATTGATGGAAAGATACCTATTTGGCGAAGAAACCCTAAAGATGCATTCACACTTGGATTTAGGCTTGATGGTCTTTATCAAGTTGGAGGAAGTCCTTTGGGAGCCTTGACTTGTGATACTTCTCTTCAATCTAAATTATGGAACTAAAGATTTGCCCACCTTCATTACAAATCCTTACCTGGGGTAATGAATATGGTCACAGGTATGCCCGAGTTCAACATGAACCATGAAGGGGTTTGTTAGGGTTGTGCATCTGGGAAACTTACAAGGGGACCATTCCCTTCTAGTGAAAGCCAAACTATTGATATTCTTCAATTGGTCCATTTTGACCTACCTAGTATGTTCCTGGTAACATCGTTGGTAGGATACTTATACTATGCTATCTTTTGGGATGACTTCTCACGCAAAACATGGATCTATTTCTTGAAGAAGAAGGATGAAGTGTTCAAATGGTTTCGCTCTTTCAAAGCCTTGGTGGAAAATCAAATAGGGAAGAAGATCAATATATTGAGAATCGTTAATGTAACCGAATATGAATCAAATGAATTCAATGACTTTTACAGAGAGACTGACATTAAGAGGGAGACAATTGTTCCATACACTCCTGAGGCAAAATGGACTTGCTGAAAGGAAGAATCGAACAATCATGGAAGCCAACTGTGCCATGCTCCATGATCAAGGCCAACCGAAGTTCTTATGGGGAGAAGCTGCCAACGCTACGTGTATGTTCAAAATAGGAGCCCACATCCAGCATTGGATTTCAAGACACCCGAAGAAGTTTTCACTAGTAAGAAACTTGATGTTTCTCATTTTAGAATATTTGGTTGTCCCGTGTATTTTCATGTGCCTAAAGAGAAAATAAACAAGTTGGAAGCATCTGGGAAGAAAGGTACATTTGTGGGCTACAGTGAAAATTCAAAGGCATATAGAACCTATGTCTCTGTTAAAAGAGAAGTGGAAATAAGCCATGATGTCACTTTCAATGAAGATATTGCCCTTGGGAATGCCACAGATCTCCCTATCCCAAGGAAGCGCAATGATGATGTTGCAGGAAATCAGGATGAACCCCCTGTTGAGAAATCAATGCAAGTAGATTTGGGTTTGATACCTCTTTCCTGATAATTAGTTGTGAATTTTGTTGTCTTCTTTTACTTCTTTATTAGATTATCTTTCATCAAGCAATTACCAAATTATGTGTGTATGAAGATCACAAAAACACAAGACACAATATGTAGGCACTATGCTAGGGCAAAACCCCTCTCTAGGGGAAAACCCAATCGAAATCCTCTTCCTTCAATAGTTTTCTTTAAGACTCTTCACCCTAGACATAGACCAAACCTTTCCTACACACCAAGTCAACCTTTCCAGATCTTCGACCCAACAGCAGTAGCAATTGTCCCCAGCAACTTTGAGTATGCAGTAGTTACGGCATCAAGCAGCAGCAACAACTTGTCCCCAGCAACTTTGAGTATGCAGTAGTTACGGCATCAAGCAGCAGCAACAACTTGTCCCCTGCAACTTTGAGCATGCAGTAGTTACGGCATCAGGCAGCAGCAGCAACACAAAGAGACTTCGATCTCCCAAACTAGGGCACAAAATGGAGAGAGAGTAGCACCAAAACTTTGATTTTCTCCTTCTCTATCACTTTGACCCAACTCGCACTCCTATTAGCTTCCTTAACCTACTTCGCACTTTTTCTAGCTTCAGTGCAAAAATATCAAACTTCCTTGAGATGAGATGCTCCAAATGAATTTGATCTCCTTCCTTTTATAAGCTTCCAGTGAGGTCGAATTGGTCCCCTTTAGGCTGACTTGATCTCCTTTAGGCTGACTTAATGTGGAGGTGACATAAATCATTTTTGACTCAATAATAAACATTTTTACATTATTCAAAAGCCCAAGAAGGGTCTCTTTAAATATACAATGACTCTATTGACTCTATTAATCCTAGGAGTCCAAAATGGGGACTTTGACTAATATAATGATGACCCAAGCATGAAACCCATGCTTTAATAAGTCATTGCTATAATAATAAAAAATCTTTTCTTTATTCTTTGACAAGTACATTACATAATGACTCAAATACATTTTATGAAGACCGAACCTAGTTACATTCTTCAACACCTCTGACAGATGAATCGATGCCCAATGTTGAAGGCCCGATGGATCCCATTGATCCACCTCTCGGTGATCCCTCTACCTCAAGGAAAAGACCTTTGTGGCTCAGCGATACTCTTGAAGATGTTGAAAAACATATTGCTCCAAGAGGGACATTTTGTAAAAGTAAGAAGTCGATCAGGTATCAAAGGTACTTAGCTGATATGAGTAGTATTGTTTAATCTAAGCCATATACGTTCGAAGAAGTCGTAAATCATCAAGTCTGGAAGGATGTGATGAATGAGGAATATAAATCTATCATGAAGAATAATGTTTGGGAAGTGGTGCCTCGATCCCAAGGAAAAATCAGTGGTCACCTCAAAATGGTTATACAAAATCAAACATGGAGTTGATGGGAATGTTGAGAAATATAAGGCCAAGTTTGTTGCTCGAGGTTTCTCTCAAAAGGAAGGAGTGGACTATGACGAGATATTTGCACCAATTTCCCAATATACAACTATTCGATCTATTATTGCTCTAGTTGCCACTCAAGGATGGAACCAACATCAAATGGACGTTAAGATTGCTTTCTTGCATGGCTCGCTCAAGGAGGAAGTATACTTGGTACAACTGTAGGGGTTCGAAGGACACACGTATGCAGGTTGAAGAAAGCCCTCTATGGGTAGAAGCAAGCCCCTAAAGCTTGGTATGAGAGGATTGATAGATATCTTATGAAGTTGGGATTCACAAGGAGCGATGTTGATCCTAACCTATACTTCAAGGTTGAAAAGGACATGCCTCTCATCTTGGTCCTTTACGTAGATGATCTCTTTCTAAGAGGTGCAGACCCTCTCATTTATCAACACAAGAGGGAGTTGGCTTCCGAGTTCGAGATGAAGAACCTAGGACTGATGCACTACTTCCTAGGCCTAGGGATCTGGGAAAAGCCAAGTGAGATTTTCCTTTCTCAAGGAAAATAAATTGTGAAGCTGCTCGCGAGATGTGGGATGGTGGATTGCAAATCTGTGTCTACTCTGTTGGAACTCAACTTCAAGAAGTTATGTGGAAATGTTGTTGGACCCGAATTGGCAAACCCTTCTGAATATAGACAACTTGTGGGGGGCATGATGTTCTTGGTAAACTCTCGTCCTCACATATACTTCGTTGCGAATACGGTGAGCCAATTTATGATCGAGCCTCATCACATTCATTGGATTGTTGTTAAGAATCTCCTGAGATATCTTTGTGTCACAATCAACTATGGACTGATATACACAGCCGGGAATCTAAGACTACATGGATACATGGATACATTGATGTTGACTAGGCAGGCAGTGCAGTTGATCGAAAGTATGCAAGGGATGTTGCTTCACATACGGGTCTACTTCGATTTCGTGGATGAGCAGTAAGCAGAAATCGATTGTTTTAAGCACCGTTGAGGCCCCGAATACATTGCAGCTAGTACGTGTTGTAAAATGTAACTAGATTCGGTCTTCATTGTACTTGAAGTCAAGGATGTAATATATTTGTAAAAAGAAAAGAATTTTATTATTGTTGAATTGACTTGTTAAAGCATAGGTTTCATGCTTGGGTCAATGGTTATAGGTCAAGCCTCCATTGAAGGCTTTAGGATTAAGTCAAAGTTAATTTGTTATTTGTACTCCTCCATCAAGTCATCCTCCTCTCCAAAGTCTTCAAGTCAGCCTCAAATAGATTATCTAAAAGTCGGCTTCAATTAATATAACTCAAGTCGGCCTTACCATAAATTAAAGATACAACCGTTCATAATGGTCATGTCAGCTCATTTAAGACGGGCAAACTACTATAGATACCAGGGTGAGGTTTCATATTACTTAACATAGAACAATTTGCATTTCAGAGAGAGTTTTGGTGATATCTGTGGAGAGTTTCGATGATCTCTATGGAGAATCTCAGTGATCTCAGGACAAGGCATTTTCAGAGTTTCGATGGCATTACAAGGAAGAGTTGTGATGATTTCAGTGTCTCCACAGTCTCTTGAGGACTCTGATCCTCTAGGGCTCCAACCCTATTCTCCAAGGCACCAACCTTGTCTTTTTGAGGCTCCAACCTCTTTACTTCGTCAATATATATTTGGTTATACTTCACAGCTCCCAATGTCTTCTTCAATGAGCCCTGTCAATCTTTAGCTATCCCCTCACTTAGTCTCCACGTCATGTCATCAATGACAACCTTGATCTTCACATGAAGTTGCTCTGTTGTCCTTCATGGTACCCAATCAAATTCTTCAAGTCACATCATGATGATATCAATGATGCATCATGATCTTCAAAGTTCTCCACAAGACTTCAATCGTTTCAAAATGCTCTTCCAAGATTCCTTCAAGGTTGCTTCAATGTCTTCAATAAGGTGCCCCAAGACTTCTTCAAGGTAACTTCAATAACCTGCACCAAGCTTAAATTTCTTCACTGTTCAACACTTGCTCCAAACAATGCCTGTAATTTTCTTCAGAGATATCAAAGGGTTGCTTCCAAATCTACTTCTTAATACTTCACCACCTAATCCGAGCTCAAGACTGAACTTCTCAAGTGACTGTCCACGGAACTGTTTATGAGATATACCACAGCAATCCTTCTTCAGATCCAAGCCAACAATCTGAGCTATTATAGGTGACTGTTCCTCCTCAGATGATTAGACCGAGTCTATGAAATGAGCCACAGATTACAAAATCAGATCCTTCACAAATTCATTGTTAATCCATACTCCTTGTCTTCTCCTGAGTTCCACAGTACATCACAGATTTGACTTGAGGTCACTAAGGTAGGTTCCAACCTTGTGTATAAGTCTGAATTATATGACAACCCGAGGTAGAATGTAATTCTGAAGTTTTCTTGCAAATCTGAGTTATCCAACAAGTGATTAGGCTGAGCCTTCAAGGATGACTGTTCACTGCAATAATCTACAGTTCTGAGTTCCTACAGGACTGTAACTTGGGGTCTGAGTTCCACAGACAATTGTCTAAGGTTCAGATCTGAGATATGTTCTGGTGCTAAGTCTAATCCAAGCTCAGTCCATAGGCTGGAACACTGGTCTGAGGCAAAGAATAAACCACAGTCAAGATTGTCCCTCCACAGCTCTGAAACACGTGTTATAAACCAGGTCCGAGACTGAAGTATCTTGGCTGTCACTGCAACAGCTACTCCAAGGCACAGATAGCAATGTACTTTAGGTTGAAAGTGAAACAGCCACTGGTCCGAAAATTACCCACTACAACAGCCTCATTACAGGTGCGAAAGTCTGAAGCTGTTCAAGAAGAATTTGTTGTCTTATTAACCGCAAACCCAAATCAGATATATCTCTCCCTTCTTCAATGTTCACGAGTTGTGAACAGTGGTATTAATTATGTGATTGTAACCGAATTTCTGTGTTCAAAATGAAGACCGAAAACCTTGTATATATAGTCTTATTCCAATGCTAAATGAAAAGACATGTCTCGACAAGCAGGCCGACATGGGAAGGCTAGGACAGGTCGGCTCCAAGACCAGAATAATTTCCTTTACTTGAAAAATTCATATCTCCCAAACCGCTTGGAGTTTCCGGCCAAGTAAGAGCTCGTTAGAAAGCTACAATTATGCTCTAAAAGGTGGAGTGGGCATCATAGTGAAATTTTGCCTCTAAGGTAGTAAAAAAAAAAATTTAACGTGACTAGTCATTTATTGGTGCAGAATTGGAGGTAGGCAATGTAGACTTCTTCATGGATAGGCTTCCTCTTATTAGGATTCTTCATCATAGGCTCATGATGTCACCCATGTCATAATGTCATCAAGTGTTCTTCATGTCATGTCCCTAGACATTGCCCACGTCATCAAATGCTCCTCCATCACCCATTTCATCTTGACATCATGCTGGATCCAGTCTTCTTCATCAAGAGTAAGCACATCATTAGTATTGGCATCCTTATTAACCAAGAGGCATGACATCATCATTTGAAACCAGGAATCTCAAGAATATTGACATCAATGACAACCTTAGACCAACAGCAAAAAGAATGTGAGATTTACCTCAATCAATCACTGGAAAATCCGGCTGATCTAGTCACTGGATGAGGTGCCTCTGGCAGGCTCTAAACTGCCACTGCGCAGTCTCTACACAATTTCTGTGTCACCCTCTCGAGGCACTGTGTCACCCTAAATATGGATCGATCTAGCTCCCGGTATCTCAGATCTCAGCCTCCCAATCTCACAACTTGGCTCTCGGCTTCTAATACTGATCCGACAGTAAAATATCATAAACCCTCTCAGCTACCATGCAGCCTCTACGTAGCCCTACATGGCTCTGTGTTGGCTCTGCATCAACATGTCCGACTCTGCGCTGGCTATGTTGGACGTCTCTCTGCCTCTCTCTGTGGATGATTCTCCAGCTCAGAAAATCACTCTCTCCGAAAGCTACTCTACCCCTCTCTGTGTTGGAATCACTTAGATATGATCTTCGTCCAAGCACTTGCTCCACCAGAAGAATTCAATCACTTGATTCACTCGGTGTGCCTTTCCAAATGACCCTCAAGCCTTCCTTTATAGTCTTCTCGTTGAGAAATCAACGGCCAAGATTAGATCTCTAATCAATGGCTAATAAAATTATAACATGACTTGATCTTCGCTTTCTAGATTATTCTCACTCTGTTTTATTAATACCCTTTAATTATTAAATTTCCCTAAGTTAGACTTAGGGTCCCCATTAAAGTAATTAATTTTTACAATAAAACATAATCCGAGTGGAATTTTCACAAACGGTTTTTGGGTTCTTTTGGGTTCTTTGGAATACCAGTGTCTAAGCCTCTCCACAAAATTTGAGACTTAAAGCACTTCAGATGCTACCAAAAATCAACAAGTTGGCCTTCATGTGACCCCTCCAAAACTATATAAAGACATAAGATCTCACCTTCAAGGAGCAATGGGATTCAATTATTATCATTGGATCTTCGGATTCTAGACCGGCTTTAAAGCACTGAAAATCCTTTTTGGTTTTATGGTTTCAAGGTTTCGTTTTGGGCAACCATGAAGAGCGAATCTTCTCTAAAACTTCTGCAGCCAAGGCACACCATTTTTCAGGGAGAGCGAAGTCTAGAAATCTTTGATGATTAATGTTTTTATTGGCTAGGGCTTTCAATCCTTTTGTGGGTTATTGATTAATTTATGGGATTCGACAAGATACTAATCTGTGATGAAATTTAAGGTTGTACGTTGATTTTTTCTAAAGAGAATTTTGCAAAAAATTCCCAAGCCTTAATGGCAATGGTCTTGAAGCTTTATTCGTTGATGTTTTGTGGAGTTGATCGTTGACTACAGTAGTTCGCAATGGTTGCTCTATATGCAGTGGTTGTTACAACTTTCTTTGTTGTGTGTTAACTTGTTAAGGCATATACAATGCATACAATGGACATTGTAATTCCCTTTGTTGTGCATTGAACATGTATCAGTGACCAGATTAAAAGCGTGATCAATCATCAAGTATATATGTGATCTGAGGTCAGTCGTATTATGTCATCAAATGTGCCCTCGTGGAACATTAGCAAGAAGTGGCAGCATTTACATGGTTATGAGCATTGCATCATCACACTGGTAATACTGAAGTCTGACAGTATATTCCCTCGAAGAATGACAAGGGAGTTCCTGTTCAACTTATGCAAGTGATCCATAAAACTATGATGCTTGTAATATTTTATTTCGCCAGCAATGAAAAGAGGGACACGAGTTTACCAAATTTGTGAATAGGTCGCAATTTGGGTGATCTCATCAATCGAAGTGGCCCATCTAAGCCATGGTGCCATTGTATACCATATGCTAAGCCATTTTTTCTTTCAAGGCTGATTTTACTGGTCGCCAACATCTAGGGGAGTCGTCAATCACATTACAATTAAATATAGGGAGGTGCACATGCCACAATGAATTGTTGAAGTGTTGTCTCTTGGTTGACATAGTAGTTTGAGCCCATAGAATTTTTATTCATGACAAAATAACATGTAGCCACATAAAATCTAGGGAACTGCTTTCATTGAGCCCACGAGATGAGTTGCACGTTGATCCATATCATGGAGTTGCGACACATTACCTCCATTGAATCTTTGTGCAAGTGAAATCAAAGCTGGAGCAAGTGTTGAGGAAGCCATTGCACACAAAGACCTGGACATACATTAAACCATGGGCATTAATTTTAGGACATATTTGAAGGCTTCGCACCTTGGAAGGCAATAAATTAAATGTACAAATGGATGATGTCCAAAATTTCCAGCGACCTATGGAGAACAAGAAGATTCAATGAAAGGTGGAATTCGCATTGTCTGAAGGCACAGTCACTGAATCTCTGTGAAATTCCTAGATGGAATCTCCTCAAGGGCGTTGGGTTTTCATCCAACACACAACAGTAAACCCTAGGATTTTTGTCCTGGGGCTTCTTGAAGTTGGGAACTTTGTTCTCCAACCCTCACTACAACAATGCTCCACCAAACCAAGATATCCCCAAATGGCCTACTCCTTTTATAGATCCGATGGATCCTTCTAGAAGCCTTTATTTTATTATTGGCCTTTTTCTCCATTTAGCTATTTTCCCTCCTTTTATTTCATTAACTAATTAAAGTCACTTTTTAATCCGAGAAAATGGTAAATAAGAAACCATCCTTTCTCTGGCCACTAAAATCCACTTTTCACCATCCCATCCTGTAGATCTTCTCGTTCTCGTTCCAACAAGTTATTACACTAAGGTGTTTCATTAAATATACCTCCCATAATGACACCTTGAGCGTAATTAATTTAAAGAGACTCAATAATGACCCCGTTTTACGAGAATTATTAGAATGCAATGGAACCAAAAGCAAATTGTGCAAGACTGATCATGACGATGAAATATGCCATGCAAACACCATTGGCCAGATAAAACTCCTCAAAACCCCTTGGGGACCCCTGATAACGTAATCCTGCTCCTGTGACTAGCCCATCACGTACCTTGGAAATCCATCCTAGCTATGTTATAGAGGAAACTAAAAATGGGGATATTACAATCTAGAAAAGGCTCGTTTCTCTAAAAGGACTTATGGAATCAAGACACCCAATAGTTACACAAGTGGACTCTAAACCACACTCAAAAAATATTTTATGTTAACAAGGTTGTCTTATTGGGTCTTTGTTGTATCATACCAAAACATTATTTATATAAGATGCCAATGAAAGGCTCAATATGGAGGGACTAGAGATAGAGGATTGGGATGCCTATTTATACCAATGAGACAAAGGATCATTTAAGAGCTAGTTAGGCACTCGTCTAACCTTGGTACTTGCTTAAATAAGATGGGGCCTTAGATATCTGATAGTGAAATCACTAATGAGGTGAGAGGCCATTTCAAAGGTTCATGCTTCCTTAAAATATAAAGCTTGTACATGGTTATTGCTTAATCAAGGATTGGTTGTCAAGAGCAGGTTGCACAAAGTTGGTCTTACGAATTTCACATGTCTTCTATGTGGCAAGGATGAGATAATTCAGCATGTTTTTTGGGAATGTCAAACTATTAGAGTTTTTTGGGCATCGTTTCATGCAAATTCCATTCCTTCTTGGTAGCTTTGCTCTCGGGGAAAGGAGCCCCCGTAGGGGACACTCTGATGATCAATGTCAGCATTAACATTTGGCATTTCAGTTCAATTGGTTGCAATCAGCTTTCTATGGGAAACATAGTTGTAAAGTTACACTCAATGAGGATTCTTAGCCTTTAGGATATTTGAGGAGCTTTAGGCAAGAGTTGGCTTTGTTCTTGAGAGTTACCCTTACTTCATTCTATCATGATATTGAGTCCCTCCCTATGGAGGCTAAGGCTCATATGTTGGCTTTTTTATCTTTTGTGGATCAAAGTGTTATCTAACACGCTTTTGGTCTAATCTTCTTACCATCTTGAATCTCAATGCATTTATTTGTCCTCTGAAATAATATTATATATATATATATAAACATTTTTAAAAACTAATAATGAAATCAAAAAGTGTTGTAATAAATAAATTTGTTTCATACAATTTCCTCATCATAAAGTCATAGTTAAATAAAAGGTACAAGGTATCTTTACACTATATGTTGCTTGCCCTTTTCATGTGATTAAAAGTTTAAAAGATTGAAATGGCTGAATGATCAATCAAGCTTTTGTGGCCCTTCAATTTCTTTTCACCTAATTAGCCATTTTAAACCATCTTTACAACATTTGAAAATGCCATTAAAGTCACCCTTCTTGTTGGCATTGATACCAACAAGCAATCTTGCTTCAAGAAAATCTGACTTATAATAGTTTAAACACTGCAAGTTTACCACTTGCAAATATCATATTACTAATTTTACCACTCAATAATATTGGGCCTTGGCATCTCAAATATCAAACTTCTACAACAAACGTTCACAATCAATAGCATAACCTTTCTCAAATGGGTACAATCTTCATTCAAGTAATAAAATTGATAAATTACAACTACTTGGCCTTGCTTGAAAACAAGGTCGAATTGAGAGGGTCATTTCAACCCATACTCCAAATCCTAAAAATGCTATTGTGCATAACCCAATGTTCTATGTAACAACATCCTTGCTTTACCAAACAACCAAAACCTCTTAATTTTTTTTCTACCAAAAACAAGATGAAAATCCTCTACTTATATCTTCAAATGGAACCAATGTTTGAAGCGTAGAATAAGGACGAGTATACAACAAACAATATAACTTTTATCCCAGGCATATGAATTATGGGTCTACCTCAATGTCTATCCTCAAAAGAATAATAGCAATATACAAAAAATGAACCATAAGCATCACTTTTTCCAATAAATCACCAACCAACCTTCTCCTTGCTTCTTCAATTGACACCATCTTTGACACACCACATTGACGAGCCACATAGTTGCATGTAACCACTAAAAACTTCTGAAAAACAAAGAACAAAATTGAACAGTTAGTAAAAACCTGAGGATTTCACACATTATTTTGTAAGTCAACTAAAAGCTTATTAATGATACTAAGCATTGCACCCAAGTATGACATGCTTTGATAAATGCATGTCACTTGAGCAATAAGTATATCTGTAGTAAGAAGATATATGAAGCTATACGTTAACATGATCATGAATCAAACCAAAGCATTTATAAGAATTATGAATGGAAACAATACAAAGTTGTTTTTTATATATATTGAGAAAAAATACATTCAAAACAATTAGAAAATTGACACAAGCAGGTCAAAACTACCTTTGCAACTTGTCAGTAGAAATGAAAAATTTATTGTACTTACAGTGTCTAAGTTTGGAATATGGAGTCCTAGGGCATACATGATAAACAAAATTAAAAGCTTAGATTTCTTTCTTGAAGCTCTTATAAAGGCAAGTGTCCAAAATTTAGAGAACCATTTTAACAACCATAACTGATCAAGAAAATAATTAAATTACCTTACAAAGTTGCAACATGATTACATACATAAGTTTTTGACTACTAGGAAGAATGACTGTCTATGTTATAATGTCAATGGTAATCCAATTCGAACTTTGAATATCAGATCAGCAATGGTTTTATCTATATGTTATTGATATATGGATTATGGTGGAACAAGGTGATCTTTTAACAGCAATGTTAATTGAATATGTGTGTAAAACCATTACTTCAATAAATTTTGAGTTTCTCAAGAGTTCTAAGTTGTTTCAAACTAACCATGTAGTTTAATTTGGAGTATGAATGGAGACCCAATTCCACTAATTGATTTCTCTCATTTTTTACACATCTGATTTACATGACCTTGTAATAAGTAATTTAGATTAATACAGTCAGCTTTCCAATAAATGATCATTTACACCTAGACTGAATATCCAAAAAGCACATGTGATGGGGCTCCTCAATGATAACATCAACTAGTTAATTGTAATGATGTTTGTTAATTTGGCAGCTCAGGGATAAATTCCCTCTATTAGACATTTAGACAATCTTCCTCATCCAAAGAAGCCCCAAATTGCCCTTGGAAGAATTTGAATTGGTTAAGGAAAAATGTATTTTTAAAGTGAAAACCCACAATGTCACAGAAGTCCAAGTTGGCCTAGAAGACAAATTAGCCCTCCTCCATCACATATAAATACAAGTCAAGGCACATCACTTTAGAATATCACATCAAGCATCTCTCTCTTCTCTCTATTGGCTCGTACATCTGAAATATTGCAGGGTTCTCTTCACATGTGCGAACGATGAGTCTCTCTTTTCTAGTGACCGAGTTTTACTTCTATATGGGAGAATTTCACGAGCATCGTCTTGGCACCTTTTGACATGGTTTCACCAGATTTGGAGCTGTTTGAGGAGGTCGCATTTATTGGCATGAAAACCGAGGAATTCTGGGCACATTGACTTACATTGACCACAGGACTTTGACCTGTGTTGACCGCAGACCAGCTGAAGCTTTGACCGCAGATCCTCTCTCTTTTGATCAAGTGTTTTTGGACTATTTTGGGATGACTTTGACCAGAATTGGAGACCGGATACTTTGACTGCTGACCAAGCTCTTGGAGGGCAGCTTGACTGTTGACTTGTGGACTGGTTAGGGCACATTTGACTGCTGCTGACTTTGACAGAATTGCAGACTTTGACTTTGACCAGATTTGACATGGGACAGATTTGACTATTGGCTCATCATTTGAATGTTGGTTGGTTGACTTTGTTCATACCAAATAGTCAAAAGATTGACTTTGACTTTTGTTTGATGAATTTGGAACATTGTACTCTCTGTTGAACATTGTATGACAATCTAATAAGAAGAAGAATTTGAAAAGGTTTTCCCCATGTGGGGCTTTTCTATGGTCTTTGACCAATACTAGTATTTCTTGTTATTGCTTTTGATTGTCTTCTATTGTACACAGTGAAACAGGAATCAACGATTTTGCCGAGTACTTGCAAGTTTAACTCTGCTCGACGGCTAAACGAGCAGACTCAAATCTGGATGAGTCAAACTCGCATTGACCGAGTTTGACTCGTGGTCAACGCGATTTCCACTCGCAACTTGCGATTGCGGCGATTTTTACGATTGAATCGGGAATTTGTTTAGGGTTTTTTTATTAATGAGCTTGTCGTCGCCGTCTTTCACTCTCGCCTCATCGCTGCTTGTTGAGCCTTCACTCACCTGGTCGCTGAACAATATCCATTGCTCGGCCATTATCGCCCACCGCTCGACCATCACATAGCATCGTGGAGCCATCGCAGTATGCACAACATCATCGTGGAGCCGCATCATCGTGGAGCCATCGCACTGTGCACAGCATCATCATGGACTTCGAGCCATCGCATCACCGACGTGCCATCGCAGAGCCATCCATCACCGGCAAAGCCATCATCGGCCATCCTCACTAGCAGAGCCATCGTGATTCATCAGCCATCTTCACCGGCAGAGCCAGCCATCCTCGCCGACAGAGCCATCGTGCCATTGTCGGCCATGCCATTATGGCCCATGTCATCACTATGGGCAATCTTTTGATTAACTCCCTGTGAGCCATCGTATTGTATTTGCTGCCTGTGAGGAACTGTGAGGAATTGCTTTGTTTTTATTTTCTGTTATTGTGTTTTACATTTTAATTAAATTATATTTTCTTGTATGTAAAGTTTAAACTTTAAACAATCTTTTTTTCATTTTAATAAAATTATATTTTCTTATATGTAAAGTTTAAACTTTAAACAGTACTAAGTAGAACTAAATAGTAAATATTAAGTTTACAATGTGAGCTTTGTTAATTGTTATTTTAATTAATTTTTATTGTCGGAATTTTAATGCGCTTTGTTATTTTAATTATAATATTAAATATAGATTCAAATTATTATTATTACGATAATATATTTATTATTAAATTTTTGAAATATACTAATTTTGTAAATCATTATCATTATAACATATTTGATTTTAAACTTTAAAGGTAAATTTAAAGGTAACATAATAGATATTAGATATCTTTATTCATTGAGTACTTGGCTGCAAGCTGCAACAGCAAAACCCTCTCTCATTCTTATCTGCATTTTTAATTTTTAATTTTTTTTTGTCTTACAGGTAACAGGAGCCATAAATTAAACAAAAGCAACAGAGCCACAACTTCAAATCTCGATTCTTCAATCTTAATAGAAGCCACAATTTAAACACAAGTCCAAAACAACTACAATTCTGAGGGAGAAGGACTTTGCTTGGGCTTATTGTGACAAGATTCCGGGAGACCTCAAGCTCCATTGTAGATTTTGCAAAGCGAAATGTAGTGGAGGCATTTATAGATTCAAGTAACACCTTGCACAGATACTTGACCATGATATAGGTCTCTGCAAAAATGTTGAAGAAAATGTCAAGCACCAAGCAACCTTGGCCATTGATATGTTGACTTGGCATAATGCCAAGAAAGCAAAGAAAAATAAAGAAATAGGAACTCTTGGAGTTGATGAATTTTCTTCCAATGCCCCATTTTCATCTCCCTCTATTGAATCCTCAATGCCATTCCCAAGTTTCCTACATATGCCTCCAAGTTCATGACAAACTCAAGGCCAAACAAATCCTCCTTCATTCAACACTGGAGGTGGAAACATAGACACTTTTTTTGCTCCCCGCACAAAACCTGGTTCCCAACCTACCTTGGATGCAACTGGTTGGAAAAAAAAAATATCCATAGTCAGGCAAGGAAAGCCATTGCTAACTTTTGGTACTATTCTGACATACCTTTCCACTGTGCTAAAAGTCCTTATTGGCAAGCTATGATTGATGCAGTTGTTGTTGTAGGTCCAGGGTTCAAAGCCCCTACATCAGAGAGCCTTAGGAAAGATTTGTTGTTAGAGAGTGTTGATTCCTGTCTGAGTTTCGTTCATCATGGGTAGAAACAGGGTGCACCATCATCAGTGATGGATGGACAGATCAGAGGAATAGAACTTTAATAAATTTCCTTGTATCTTGTCCAGCAGGCACAATGTTTCTCAAATCAGTGGATGCATCAAACAAGGTTAAGACTGCCCAACTTATTTGTGAAATGATGGAGGAAGTCGTTCAAGAAGTGGGAGAAGAACATGTTGTGCAAATTGTCACCGACAATGCAGCTAATTATATGGCTGCTCATAGACTTTTTGAGATTAGGCACCCCACTATTTTTTGGACCTCTTGTGCTGCCCATTGCATAGATTTAATGCTTGAGGACATTAGTAAGCTTCATTGGATACATGAGGTGGTGGAGAAGGCAAAATCTATAACCAAATACCTATACAACCACACTATTGTCCTAACCACCATCAGAAAATACACTGAAGGTAAAGAAATTGTTCGACCTGCAGTTACTAGATTTGCAACAAATTTCATATCTTTGCAATTTGTGGTTGAGCAAAAGATAAATCTGAAGAGGATGTTCTTGGGACCTGAGTGGATGGCATCTAAACATTCCAAGACCCTTGAAGGCATTGAAATTGTTGCACTTGTGTTTAATGACGGTTTCTGGAAAGATGTCGAAGAGATTATTGTTGTGACGGAGTCCCTTGTTAGAGTACTCAGGTAATTCAAGTCTTTTAACTTTTTCATTTTTAAAATTTCATTTCAAGCTTTTTTTTTATTTTCATTGTTTCATGTTTCTTTAAATTTGAAAGCTTGAAATTTCAGGATGGTTGATGGTGACAAACCTGTTGGGTTACATTTATGAGGCAATGGATCTCGCAAAGGAGGCCATCAAAAGAAGATATGGGGATGAGGAGGCAAAGTATATGCCTCTTTGGGACATTATTGATGCACGTTGGGATAGGCAATTGCATTCCCCCTTACATGTTGTTGGGTACTTCTTAAACCCACAGTATTTTTATGATAAGAGCAAATTTAACGAGGATGGGGAGGTTGACAAAGGACTTATGACATGCATTGAAAGGTGCTTCCCTGATCCAGAATTTCAAAGCTGTGTCTTTTCCCAACTACAGGATTATAGGGCACCAGCTAAATTATTTGCTTATAACAATGCTATACGAGAAAGGTCCAAGATGTTGCCAAGTACCCTTTGAGGCTTGAAGGCTTCATCAATTCATTAAATTTGTTCAAACTTCAAACTTTATTTTGTCTTTTTAAGTTTTTACTATTTAGTATTTAGTACTTCTACTCACGATGTCACGAACCCTTGCCACTTGCTAGGTCTTTGGTGGCAAAACTTTGGTAGTGATACACTAGATTTGAAGACATTCGCCATTCGAATCTTAAACCAAGCATGCAGTGCTTCTGGTTGTGAGCGCAACTAGAGCATGTTTGAGAAAATACATTCTAAGAAGCGCAACCGATTGACACAAAAGCGCTTAAATGACCTTGTATTTGTCCATTACAATCTACGACTTCGCAACAAGCAAATACTAGGTGAGAGCCTGAATTTGAAGGTTTCATAATCTGATTTGCACATTAAAGTTCAAAGTTCAAAATTTAATTCACATTTCAATGTCTCATGATAATGACAAGTTTGGATCATTCAGGAATCGACCTTGAAGAGATAGATCTACAAACTACAAATGCAGCAGATTGGGTCCAATTAGATGAGGCTCCTCTTTTAAGCCTACATGACCTAGAGAAATTTGAGAGTCAAGCAAGCGAAGGAGTGGGAGGAATCGCTTCAAGTTCTCACTCTTAAGAGTCTTAGACTCTTAGTTACTAATTTTTTACTGATTAGTATGCAGTTTTTTGTAAACTTTTAGAAGCAGATGCTTCTGGTTCTATGTAGTCACTGGTTAGGAGTCAAGACTCTGTACTTTGGATCGTGTTTGGACCCATAACATATATGAGATACTTATTCATTTATGATATTTTGGACATCTATTGATAATATGCATTGTTTGGATATGCCTTTATTGAATATCAATGAAAAATGTTTTTTTAATTCAATATATGTGTATATTTCTATTTATTGAATTCACCGATTTTTTCCCGATCCGATTAAAACTCTTCACTCTTTTGCCTCGCCGATTTATTGTCGATTCCGAGTCTGGTAACATTGATTGTACATTGCATTTATTGTTCTATCTACAATTTCTATTTATTACTGGAAGATTGAATTGATTGCTAATTGAAGTTAAGAATTGGGCTTACGATGGATTGTGTAACAACATAAGGCAAAAGGAAAATTAACATGGTATCAGTAGCCAAGGGTGAAGACAAGCCCAAAAGAAAAAAGAGGACTAAAGCAATCATCTTTGGAAGGAGCCCATCTAATTTGATCAAGATGACTACCTCTTTCTTCAAGGATTCTAAGAAGATGGGTGACTCTTCAAATTCTGCAACTTCAAAGATCTAGTTGGAAGTGATATTGATGAAAATGAAGTCCTACAATATGTGGAAGGAAAAGTTCTTGAGCCTCCGGAGAATGCTCCTACCGCCACCAAGTCCAAGTACAAGAAAGGTGAGATCAATGCTAAGAAAATTCTCCTGATGGTTTGCAAGATTATTTACTTCTTTACGTTGGTAGATTGAAGAAGTCTAAGGACATTTATGATAAGTTGGTTGGGATGTATCAAGTCAACAACTTGAACCACATCCTCTCCTCGAAGAATAAACTCAAGGAATTGAAGATGAACAATAGGGGATTTGTGCAATCCTATGTTATGAGGGTATCCCAATTAAGGGATCAATTGCAAACTTCTAGTGAGCATATATCTGATAGAGAGTTGGTGGTGGTCACTCTACAAGGTCTTCCTCTTATTTGGGAAACCTTCATTACTACTATTAGCAACAATAATCAATTTCCAACATTTGATGAGCTGGTTGGAAAATGCACTCAAGAGGAAACTAGGACGATCTCCAGAGGGAAAATTCAAAAGCATGAAGAAAAAGAGCCATCTAAATTTGCTCTTCAAGACAAGAAAAGGAAAGGCAAAGGAGGTCCATCTAATACAAGGAGGATTGCTTCAGCATTCAGGGACTCTAATAGAAGATCAAGAAGGGGCAGTGAAATTGAGATATTGGGTAGCATCAGATGTGCACTAGCTCCGAAACTTTGTGGAGGGGCTAGAACACATGAGATCTCCAAGACCCAGAAATCGTTTGGAGAAATTCCACCCGGAGCCTAAGTTATTCAAATAAATAATTATTTTAATGGGGACCCTAAGTCTAACTTAGGGAAATTAAATAATTAAAGTGAATTAATTTAAACATGTGGGTGACAAAGTTCTAAGTGACGAGGATCAAGTATTTTCTAATCTTAGCCGTTGATTAGAGATTAGATCACGGTCGTTGAATGTTCAACAGGAAAAGTATTAAAAGGTTTCGGGTTAGTTAGAGGACACACACATAGTACCAGCAATTGAGCTAAGTAGAAATTATGGGGGCGTGGTTTGCTGAGAATTTTCGAGTGAGCTTGCAGTGCAGTGAGGGGCAGATCGGCAATGGGATTTTAGATCCAAGGCCAAGGATACATTGGCAGAGAGGCAGATCCGTACTAGAGCAGCGCAGAGACCCAGCAAGTGTGACGCAGGCCCAGCCAGAGCAGCACAGAGGCAGCGTAGGCTCAGCCAGAGTGACGTAGGCCAAGCCAGAGCTACGTAGAGGCAGCATAGGCTTAGCCAGGGTGACACACAATTAGCCTATGTTGCGCAATGGCTAACGCAATGCCGAGAGATGCAACGTTGGGGTTCCAGTGGGCCAGAAAGGGCTCGTTTTCAACAGATCCAGAAGGTGTGAAGCCTCAGTTGAATAAGCCATATTTTTAGTCTCTGAGTGATAGAGGTACATCTGCTGAGATTTTTTCTGTTTGGGTAAACCATGTTTGGTGCCCATGAATGTATTCAGAATTCTACATAATAATAAAACCCTCTAAGAGTTGTTCCACTGGTTTTCCCGCATTGGGTTTTTCGAGGACATTGTCCAAAAAATATTGTGTCCTTTGTCATGTGTGTGCTTTATTCTTTAGTACTTGATCTGTATGTATGTGTAGTGTTTACTTCGCTATTTACTGAATATTTCTGAAAATAACTTGTATAATTAAAAACACAAGTAGGAGAAGTAAACCAAATTTCTGCAATAGAAATTTATGTTAAGTAGTTCCAGAAATTTAAACAAGTGATATGTCAAAGATCGAATGTTATAATTGTAACAGGTTTTGCGACTATGCTCAAGATTGTTGTGAAAAGAGGAATGCTCCAAGGTCAAAGTACAACAAAAATTGTGGCTTCAACAATAGTCGATTCAATAATAGAAGAGGAGATGATCGAAGAAGAAGAGATGCTCTGAATGATCATGAAGAAACCCATCGTCCTCAAAAGAAGTCAATAAATTCCAGGTATGAAAATAATGCAACTACTAGTCAATCTGAATATATTCTTACTTCTACCCTTTCTAGTTCTTCCCCTCCGGATTCGTATGATGGTTGGTAGATAGTGAGGCTTCTAGACATTTCTTTGGGTATAAGGAAGTCCTCTCAAATCTGGTTGAGAGGGAGGACAAGTCTAAAGATCATTCTTGGGGACAACACTACCCATCCTGTGAAGGGTTTTGGTTACATCAAATTTCATCTGGACTTTGGGAAATCCGTTCTTATTCATGATGTGATGTATGTTCCAAGACTAAAGAAGAACTTGGTATCTATATCTACCTTGGAAGACAAAGGGATGAGAGTAGCCTTCATAAGAGGAAAGGTCCTTACCTGGCCTATGGAATCCCGTATGAGAGATGCTTTTACCTTGGGATCAAGAATTGAAGAACTCTATAGAGTCAATGGAAGACATGTGCTAGCAGTGGTCAACGACATCAATCATCAAATTGAGCTATTGCAGTAAAGGTTGACACATCTACATTATGAAGCTCTATTGAAATTAAAGAAGTTGGTTTATGGGATGCCCGATGTTCAAGCTAGTCATGATGGAGTATGTTGGGGTGTGCTAGGGGAAAGAAGAAAAGGAGACCATTCCCCTCCAGCAAGAACAAAACCGATGGTATTCTTCAACTCATTCATTCTGACCTATGTGGACCCATGCCAGTGCACTCTACTAGTAGCCATCTCTACTACATAATCCTCATTGATGACTTCTCCAAGAAGACATGGATATTCTACCCGAAGCATAATGATGAGGCTTTTGATATGTTCAAGGACTTAAAGGCGCTAATAGAAAATCAAACAAGGAAGAAGTTCAAAGTCTTCAGGTTCAACAATGGTGGAGAATATACGTCAAATGAGTTTGTTGACTTTTGCAAGCAAGCTGGAATCAAGAAGGAAATTGTTGTACCTTATAATCCCAAGCAAAATGGAGTGGTTAAAAGAAAGAACAGGTCCATAGTGGAAGTTTCCTGAGCTAAGCTAAATGATCAAAGTTGCCAAAGTTCCTCTGGGGAGAAGCTATAAATACAACGGTCTATGTAAAAAACAAGGTTCCTCATCAAGCTTTGGATAACAAGACTTTTGAAGAAGCGTTCACAGGTGTGAAGCCCGATATTAGACATCTAAGGATATTTGGTTGTCCCGTATACTTTCACGTGCGGAAGGAAAAAAGGAACAAGTAGGAAGCCACCGGAAAGAATTTGTTGGATATTGTGAAAAATCTAAAGCATTTAGAATATGTAACCTTTGATGAAGATGTTGCCCTTCGAAAAGCAAGGGACCTCCCTCCGCTTCCTCTTGTTGAGAAGAAAATTGATGAGATGGACCTACTAGAAGGTCCTTTTGTGCCGGAAATTGAGAAGGACATTGTTGATGATCCCATGGAACCTATGGACCCTTTGGATCCCCCTCCATGTGAGCCCCCTGCCAGGAAGAGACCATTGTGGCTTCGTGACACATTATAGGATGCTGAGAGACATGTTCCTGCCAAAGGGACCTTTACAGAAAACAAGAAGCCATGTCTGTATCAAGCATAGATTGTACCTATGAACTCCATCATTCAGATTGAACCTCCCACCTTTGAAGAAGCAGTAAAAGAGCAAGTTTGGAAGGATACCATGGTCGAAGAATATGAATCGATTATTGCTCTTGATCATCTTCTATTGTACATTGCATTTACTGTTCTATATACAATTGCTATTTATTACTGGAAGATTAAATTGATTGCTAATTGAAGTTAAGAATCAGGCTAAAGTGATTGTAACAGCATAGGAGAATGGAAAATTAGCATGGTATGAGAGCCAAGGTGAAGACAAGCCCAAAAGAAATAAGAGACTAAAGCAATAATCTTTGGAAGGAGCCCATCTAATTTGATCAAGATGACTACCTCTTTCTTCAAGGATTCTGAAAATTTGGGTGACTCTTCAAATTCTACAGCTTCCTCAATACCTTCTGCAACAAGCCTTGACGATCTTCAATACCGCTCTCAATCAATCTTCAAGAATCCTTCTTTCATCAATGACAACTTTAGCACTCATAAAAGATGTCGCCAATTCTCTTCATGATACCAAGCAATTTCTTCTAGATCACTTCATTAGGGTTTCAATGATTAATTCTTCTGTAAGCTACTTCAAGGGTTGTCTTCTAATAGGTTGTCAAAGCTCCAAGGATATTCTTCCAAGATGTTTGCTTGGCTCCTCCTAAAACCATGTTCTTCAAGAGTTCCAATAAGTGCTTCCAAAATAGCTTTCAATCCAACTCAGGTTCTTTGATTATCGTTCCAACAAACTTTTCAACAGTTGCTTCGAAGGACTCCAAGTGCTTCCAAAATAGCCTCCAAGCTAACTCAAGCTCTTTAATGATTGCTCCAACAAACTCTTCAACAACTAATTCAATGGATTTTCAACATGAGCTTCAAAGGACTGCTTCAAGGTCTACTTCACTACTTTCCTCAACAAGGTATGTTCTTAAAAAGGTGTTTGCTATTCAAAAGTGTGCTTTAAAAGAAATTTCAATGAATGCTATTACTCCAAGGTATGATTGCTCCTGGTTTTTACTTGTTTCTACAAAGATGTACCATAGGAAAAATTTGTTGTCTAAAATTTACTTCAAAGGTCTGTTGTTGTTTAAGTTTTGATGCAACAATATGTCAGATGCCCAAGTGTTTCTTCAGTACTTCAACCAAGGTTGCTGCAACAATTTGTCAGATGCCCAAGTGTTGCTTCAGTAGCTTAGCCAAGGTTGCTGCAACAATTCCTCTTCAAATCTTGCTTAACTTCTTCACTGTCTACAAAACAAGGCTTCCTTACATCAACAAGTTCATGTTCAACAAGTCATTGATTTGAATTACAAGTTTTAATCATATCAGAACAGACTTTTCGTGAGTCTTCAACTGGTCCACAACTAAGCCCTCAACAGATACGCAATTAGGGTTATATCAAAGGATGCAATTATCTCCAACAGTGTTCAAACCAGATCAACCAATTCCAAAAGCGGCCTCAATTCACCAACCTAGTCACTATCACACTGCAATTTTGTATTATGCAACAGATTTAACACATTTGAGTTCTTGTATGAGGTGTTCAACGTTGTCAAATATTTCAATCAAACTGCAAGACAAATATTTCCAATTTACTGCAATCCTTGGTCACCAACAGAGTCGAAAAGAAAATAGATTCACTGTCCACTGCAATATTATCAAGAAGTCGAAATTTTTGCACAGTATCTTAAGCTCTTTCGCTTACTTCTGATCTTTGTCTTTCAAGTTCACGAATATTTTGTCTGAGACTGATGTCCATTTGGAGAATCAAAGTCGTGAATATATAGTGCATACTTCACGTGAATATCATCGATGGTTTGAGCCGACAGTAAAGGAGCCGAAGCCGACAGGATATGAGGTAAGTTTATAATGCGTAGTCATATCTCTCATAAAGTTTATAATGTGTAGGTATAAATTTAAAACTTTAATATAAAGTTAAAACCAATGTTCCACCAAGACCTGCCATGGAGATGCGAGTACAGAGATGCACAAGGGGATTTAGAGTACCTCTAAATTTTAGGGAAATTTGAGGTGTGTGGGGGATGTCGAGGTATGTGTGTGTGTGTGTGTGTATATATATATCAAGTTCATATTCAATAATAAAGCATAAATAGACTAATAGTAATACATTGATCCCCACATAAAATTTAAATTTGTAATTGAATTAAATAATGGCATACATTGATCCATCATCATCATTCATTTTGATACACACATCATTCATATGACATACTCATCTTTCATCCATACTATGAGATTTAATAATAAAATTCAATAATGAAATATTCAAATACGTTGATCCATATCATTCATCATTCTATAATCCACGTTGATTTGAAAATTAAATTCAACATTTATCATTCTAGAAGAGCTCGACAACGAGCAAGAGAGCACAACTCGATAGCTGGCAAGAGAGCACAGCTTGACGGTAGGCAAGAGAATTTGCGAAATGAATAGGTAACTTAACCTAGGTAAGCTTTAACCTTTTAATTTTTTGTTTTGTTTTATTTTTTGTTTTATTTTTTATTTACTTTTAAGTTTTTTAAAACGTGAATTTTCAAATATTTTTATATTAGGTGTTATTAGACAAAATCGAGGGGGGACACCTAGAAGCACCCTTTTAGGGAAGTCGCATCCCCCATACTAGGGAAACGCACCCCCCTGCATCTCCCCACGACTCCCCGAAAAGGGTGCAGTTTAGGGTTTGATAGAACTAGGGTTTAGGATTTTAGAATTTTAGGAACTATGGGAATTAGGAATTAGGGTTTTAGAAATTTTACGAATTATGGGATTTAGGAATTAGGGTTTAAGAACTTAAGAATTAGGAAATTGTTCCCAAGGACTAAAGTTATGGTTTTGAATCAATGCTTAGAATTAGGTTTTGGCCATGCATAAGTTTTGTACTTTTTAGGATTAAAGTTACAAGACTCCATCAATAAATTAGGGTTAGAATTAGGATGTGTTATTATATTATGGTTTCAAATATTTTTATATTAGGTGTTATCAGACAAAATCGAGGGGGGGCGCCTAGAAGCACCCTTTTAGGGAAGTCGCATCCCCCACACTAGGGAAACGCACCCCCCTACGTCTCCCCACGACTCCCCAAAAAGGGTGCAGTTTAGGGTTTGATAGAACTAAGGTTTAGGATTTTAGAATTTTAGGAACTATGGGATTTAGGAATTTGGGTTTTAGAAATTTTAGGAATTAGGGTTTAAGAACTTAAGAATTAGGAAATTGTTACCAAGGACTAAGGTTATGGTTTTGAATCAATGCTTAAAATTAGGTTCTAGCCATGCATAAGGTTTGCACTTTTTAGGATTAGAGTTACAAGACTCCATCAATAAATTAGGGTTAGGATTAGGATGTGTTATTATATTAGGGTATACATCTAGGACATAGAGTTTCATCGTGTGATAGGGTTCAAGGATTCATTAGTATTAGGGTTTTTTAGGGCTTCTTGCAAACTAGGGCATCAATAAGGGTTTTAGCCTTTTTCAACAATGTTATATTAACATCAATGACAACTTTAACCAACACAAACCAAAGGCCCTAGGCCTTGAAGGCCACTTGCCCAACTTGCTAAATTTTTGTCAATCACTTGAACACCTGTAAACAGAAAACTTTCAGCCAAATACCTCTGCAAAACACACCAATGCTCAGTCCAGAAATCAAATGCTCAAATCATAGCTGGAACAGGGCAATGAGGCAAGGAAAGAAAGCTAGGAGAGAAGGGATAAAGCCTAATAGGTCTGCGGCTAGGGCCTAGCCTTGAATTTTGAAAGGTTGTCGCTAGGCTTGAGGAAGGGGTCGAGAGGCCCCAAAGGGCTGCGGCCTAAGGCTAAGGCCTCAAAGAGGCCTGCAACAAGAGGTAAGGGTTGGTTGAGTGGCTTAAAGGCCACAACCAAGCCTACCAAGGCTAAAATAGGCCACAACCAAGCCTACCAAGGCCAAAATAGGCCACAACAGAGGGAAAAGAGGCAGGTTGAGGCCCTCTAAGGGCTAGATGGTTGCCCTAAAGGGAGTCGTAGGCCTTAAAGAGGCTAAAGTCAGCCTTGAGGAGGCCCTAAAGGTTGATTATTAATTTTAGATAACAACGATATGTTTTGTGCTGAAGAGAAATTTACTTCAATTTTCTTTATTAGCCCAATATTAATTCCCAGATTAGCGATCACATTAACTTCAACATATTTATAGTAAATGCAGATAGAACATAAGAAAAACTGCAGAAGACAAGTCAAGACAAGAGGACACAATATTTTGGTGGATGCCAAGAAAAAACCCCAATGTGGGGAAAACCCTTTGATCAATTTTTTCTTATTATTCTTCAATAATTCAACAGAGAGAGAGTACATAATACAAATTTACATGCCCAAACACTATCAAATCAACCTTGTCATAACAACAGTCAATAGTAGTCAACCAGGTAACCAGAAAGTCAATGCTTTTCAAATCAGCAACAAATCGTCCGCAAGACAGCTCGGTCAAAGTCAATCAACTCAGCCTCCAAGAAGGGTCAAATTCAACCCAAAATAGTCCCTGAAACTTCGATCAAACTTCAGTCAACCTGAAGCAACAAAGCTTGTAGCTTGTTGACTTAAATGTATAATACACAATTGTATTTGTAAGTAATATTTTTATTAATATGATAAAATGTACAAGTGTTGATGAATGTTACAATGAGGACTCGCTTATAAACCTAGGCAGGTGTCCTTTCATGATTGGGCATGTCTTTTAGACATGCCTTTTCACTTAGCTAATGACTATTTAAGATGATCATCATTTGATTATTTATTATTTACAGTTACTTTTATTTATTTTATTTGTTATGAATTATATTCATAACATTGCCCCTCTCTTTAGAAACTTTGTCCTCGAGTTTTATAGATAATAATTTTTGTCACCTGAATTGCTTAACAATTTCCTTCACTTTGCTCACGTCATGCTTTGATAAGTGTAATTGGTCACTAGTACCTCAGCATGTTTAATTCGCTCATAATACTATCTTGGAACTAGGGTTTATCTTTCTTTTCTTTTTCTTTTTTTACTTTCTATAAAAAAAAAAATATTTTTTTAACCGAATAATCTCTTCTTCTTCTTTTTTAAATTGAATAATCTCTTCTTCTTTTTTTCTTAATTATTTCGTAATTATATGATATATTGACGAATTGATTATTATGAACTATATGTAACATATAGTTTTTAAACTAAATCGTGATTTACATTTTGACTGACGGTCACACCTATTGCAGCAACGCGTTAAACTGGTGATTTTCCGTTTAGAGCCGCAACGAAATCGTTCACGAGATGAGTCCATGACAATCAAGCGCAAACGCACTTAGTAATAGCCCACATGAATCGACGAAACATATAGTCGTGTCCGTACAGTGCTTGAAATTTCTCCCTGTGTCTGTTGACCGTTGATATGGTATTGGCTTGTTCTCCAAAGGTGAACTGTAGCGGAACAAATAGCAAATGACTTCATTCACTTCCAATTTAAAGTAATCTCAGAATCTCCAAAACGCCCTGTTCTGCTCAAGCTCAGTGACTGAAGTATCTCAAAATTGAACCTGAGGATTTTCTTTCTGGCATTCTCACCAGTTAATGCATTCTCAATTTCACCTTCGTCGGACTCTAGATATCCCAACATAGAAAAAATGTGAGCAACCAACCCTACACGAGTCGTGACTTTCAGGGTTGTGGAATTGTCTTCCTGATCCTGGAGATTTTCAATAAATCACAGCACTGGTTTGTCTCCAGTTTCCGATGCATGGGCCAAACCAGTGAGACTAGTGCCTGTGCAAATTTACATTGTTCACTGCCTACAGGGTCTGAACTAGAAAGATTTGTAATTATGAAAAAAAGTATGTCCATGCGAATTTTGGGAAAATCTGCAAGTTTGTCATTGTTGGGTGAGAGTATGGTAGAAGTCAAGGAACTAATTATTGCATGGCACCCAAGAAATTGCTTCTTGTTATTGTCTGTCCAAATCGAATAGATTAGGTTTACTAAGCCTGATTGAAAGGTTATATCTTTTGTAAACTAATGGTATACATTCTCAGGAATTTGTTGATATAAACTTATTGCATCTTTTGTGGGTATTTCAATAAATGGGGCCTCAATGAGCCCTTTTGTGGCCTTCATGGCCTCATTTTCAGTTTCCACGAGAAGCCTTTCCTCGCTCATTATCCAATTTAGAACAACATTAATGTTGGGGTTATCCATGGACAAAATATCAACTTCATCAAGTGGAAAATGCAATTTAAACTTTGCTTCAATGTCATCAACAGCACGCTCAAAACTTGCATTAACAAAAGATTTTAAAACTGATTCTAGTACATTCAACTTATTCTCATATTTGTTTATATTGTCTATTGAATTTTGTTCTACCACTCGAAGCAAGTTAAGGCACTTTTCATTTCAATATATAGCAATAAATGGAACTTCTAATTTTTTATCATGAAACATTTGTAACACATTGGAAATTTCCTTCACAATTTCTTGTTTGTCTAGTTTCACTATGTGGTGAAACTCCATCCTCGTAACTAATGGACCAAATGCTTGTTGACAAAAACTTAAAGTTTCGTTCACAGTAACTTCCTTTTTGTTATGATATTGTTCATCTTCTTGTTTCTCAAGATAGTCTTCTTCCACATTATCTTCATCTGGATCACCATCTTGATCTATATCATTCTCATCCACATCAAGTCCAACTTCATCTTGATCTATATCAGGCTTCAGCTTCATCGGAATCATCATCTTGATTGATATCATTTTCAAATTCATCATTATCTATTACATCTTCATTTTCATTATCATCATTCTCATCAAAACCTTCTTCTGCTGCTTCACCTTGTTTCGTTTCTTCATTGTCGTTATCATCTTCCTTATTATGGTTTTCCTTTATACGTGCTTTAACTTCTACATATGATTCTTCCCATTGTTGAAGTTTTTCTTGAATGTTACTAAATTTCTCAACATATTCAGGGCAAAAACTTAAAAGCATATTGTGCGGTGAACAACGTTCAAGGACTCGCATGGTTATATTGTGCGGCATGGCCCTGATACCACTGAAGCAACAAAACTTGTAGCTTGTTGATTTAAATGTAAAATACACAACTGTATTTGTAAGTAATATTTTCATTGATATGATAAAATGTACAAGTGTTGATGAATGTTATAATGAGGACTCGCTTATATACCTAGGCAGGTGTCCTTTCATGATTGGGCATGTCTTTTATACATGCCTTTTCACTTAGCTAATGACTATTTAAGATAATTATCATTTGATTATTTATTATTTACATTTACTTTTATATATTTTATCTGTTATGAATTATATTCATAACACAACCCTACAGTCAACGTAGGTCAAACTGCCCCAATCACCTCTATTTTTGTGCCCAACAGTACGACATCACAAAATCATAAATCTGCCCTGAAAACCGTAGTCAAAATCGGTCAACAGACCCTCGGTTAACGCTGGTCAACGCCCTATAATTTCCGGCCTACAATCTGCTCCTGAAATTCATCCTTCAACCACACCTGTGAGAGAGGAAGAGAGAGAAACCCAAGTTGTGCGAACCAATCTGATTTGGAGAGAAGAATGTGTGAGTGAATGATATGTCCAAATGAGGAGAGAAGCCACTCCTATCTATACAATTCGATGACGGTGAAAAGACACATTTGTTAGGCTTCATGACCCTACATTTGATTATGGCCGACCTTGAGAATTTGCACGTGTGAGAAATAAATTCAAAATCACACTTCTGCTCATCCAAACAAGATGATCTTTAGATCAATCTTGCACCTCTCAAAAAGAGAAATCCAATAAAAATATCATCTCCATCATATGAGTTGTCCAAGGTGGAGTTTGGCCCTAGATTCCAATTTTAACACTCCCTCTCAACTAGGGAGAAATCCACCTGTCAATCCATCTGCCAACCTGTACCATCTTTGTCATCCCTGCTCTGTTCTGCTCTGCTCTGCTGAACCATGAAGAAATAATGAAGAAGAATTGATCGAGAGTGAGTCACAAGACCTTGCCACTCTCCACTGACCCAAAGTCAATCCAAAGGTAAAACCTCAATAGATCCCAGATCAAAATGTTTGAACACCATGCATCCTAGCATAGAGAGTACGACAATACACGATGCGTACATCGGTAGCGTTATGGTCTTTATCCTCATTTCCCAACTCATTGGCCAGATGAGAGGTACTTCCCATGAGTCCCGAACTACATGGGTAGGATGTATGTTGGGGCATCAACAAAAGAAGGTGAACCACTCATCCTTCTTATATACCATAGGAGAAGGTGAACCACTCATCCTATGCATATGCCAACCATAATGGGGTATCACACAGCGCACCACTAGGGTATGGTGAACCACTCACCCTATGGTCGCTCATAGCTCCAAGAAGTACCCCCAAGCCCCCCGGAGCTCCCAGAGCTCAATTTCCAACTCATGCGAGACCCTTATAGGAGGGTATTTCCACGACTCCAAGTCTCTCACGAAAGGTTAAGAATTTGACCTTTCCCAGGGGCTTCGTGAGAATATCTGCGACCTGTTCATCAATCCCAATGTGATGGAGCCTTATTGCTCCTCGTTGTACCATATTCCAGATAAAGTGGTACCTAGTATCAATACGCTTGGAGCAGTCCCACTTTGGTTGTCGCAATAGATCACGATGGTATGCAGCACATGCTCAAACAACTCACTAAAAAGCTTCCTCAACAAAACAGCTTCACAATAGGCCATACAAGTTGCAATGTATTCGGCCTCGGCGATGCTCAAAGCAACCAATTTCTGCTTCCTGCTCATCATGGATATCTAAGCAGAACCTAGTGAGAAGCAACATTCATACGTGCTCTTACAATCCACCACACTGCCAGCCCAGTCAGCATCAGTATATCCATGGAGCCTCAAATTCCCAACAGTGTATTGCAATCCATAGTTGATCGTGCCCCGGAGATATCTCAAAAGATTCTTGGTAGCAATCCAATGTATGTGATGAGGCTTGACGGCAGCACTTCTGCATAGCTTCTTGAAGTTGAGTTCCATCGAAGTAGTCACAGTCCACCATCCCATATCTTTCAAGTAGCTTTACAATGTATTTTCCTTCAGAAAGGAAAATCTCACCTGGCTTTTGCTAGACCTCCAAGCCTAAGAAGTAGTGCATCAACCGTAGGTCCTTCATCTCGAATTCAAAAGCTAACTCCCTCTTGCATTGATGAATGAGAGGGTTTGCACCTGTCAGAAAGAGAACATCTACATAAGTACCAAAATGAGAGGCCTGTCAATTTCAACCTTGAAGTAAAGGTTCAGATCAGCTTCATTTCTTGTAAAACCCAACTTCATAAGATAGTTGTTGATCCTCTCATACCAAGCCCTAGGGGCTTGCTTCAACCCATAGAGAGCTTTCTTCAACCTGCATACATGTGACTCTCAATCCACAACTTCAAACCCTTCGGGTTGCTCTACATAAACTTGTTCCTTAAGCGAGCAATGTAAGAAAGCAGTTTTGACATCCATTTGATGTAGATTCCATCCCTGAGAGACAACAAGGCAATAATCGAACGGATGGTGGTATATTGAGCAACCGGTGCAAATATCTCATCATAGTCCACACCATTCTTTTGAGAGAAGCCTCGAGCAATGAACTTGGCCTTGAACTTTTCAACACTCCCAATAGCTCCATGCTTTGATTTTGTAAATCCACTTAGAAGTGACCACAGACTTGTCCATGGGTCTAGGAACCACATCCCAAACATCATTCTTCGTGATCGACTTATCCTCTTCGTTCATTGCATCCTTCCAAACTTGGTGCTTTACGGCTTCTTCGAACGTGCAAGGCTCAGTTTGAACAATGGTGCTCATGGAAACTAAATACCCTTGGAACCTATTCGACTTCTTACTTTCACGAAATGTCCCCCTCAGTGCAATATGTCTCTCGGCATCTTCGAGAGTGTCTCTTAGCCATGAGAGTCTCCTTTTTCAGGAAGAGAGCTCACCAGGAGGTGGATCAATGGGATCCATCGGTCCTCAATTTTCTCGTGAAATTCGTCCTTCAGCCACACGTGCGAGAGACGAAGAAAGAGAAACCCAAGTTGTACGAACCAATCTGATTTGGAGAGAGAAGAATGTGTGAGTGAATAATGTCCAAATGAGAAGAGAAGTCACTCCTATTTATACAATTAGATGAGGGTGAAAAGACACATCTATTGGGCTTCATGAGCCTACATTTGATTATGGCCGACCTCGAGAAATTGCATGTGTGAGAAATAAATTCAAAATCACACTTCTGCTCATCCAAACAAGATGATCTTTAGATCAATCTTGCACCTCTCGAGAAGAGGAATCCAACAAAAATATCATTTCCATCATATGAGTTGTCTAAGGTGGAGATTGGCCCTAGATGCCAATTTTAACATTGACGCTAAGGCTAAGAAGGTTGACGCTAAGGCTAGAAGGGGCCACGGTGGGGCTAGGAGGCCTGAAATTTTTGAAACCCTCGCTAAAGAAAAATATTTCGCTTCAGATATTTTCAATTTAACTGCAACTTCTTCAATAGTTGGCCCTGCAAAAAATTTAGAGGCTAGATCTTACCTTCAAGGGCCTAGATTTAGCTCTAATCCAACAATTCTTCTTGGATCTCACCTGCACAAATAAATTTACAAGTGCCCAAAACCCCAATATATACAAAAAATTCAAAACCCCAAACCCAAGTTGCAAAACAATGGTTAGAAAATAAAATTATTTACAAAAAACTATTTTACAAAATAAAGTGTACAATGCTTAGAAAGATTTTGAAAAATAGAATTTTTATAGACTTTGACAATGGTCAAATGTATTTCGAAAAATAAATGCTGAACCACAGCCTTAGCAAAGTTAGAAAATCACATAAAATATTCAGAATCCAAACATGGTGAGCATGTGTCCACAATTTGTGAACTTGGAACCTGCAGACTCTATATATTTCCTTAAGAAGAAATCGTTAGAACATAAAATGAATCGGATCACCTAAGATAAGCCCAAAAATTACCAATAGAATGTTCCTATCATCTACAAATGAAATAACAATTTAAATTATATTTGAAGCACAATATAGGAATGCACATAACCATCACATAGCACAAATCAATGAGACAAAGACACCATGAACTGCACCGCAAAGTCTTTTATTATGATGATAATGACTAGTTGGCTTGATCCCTGTCCAAATATTCTCGACCGTTGATAAATATTTGATGATCTTTTAATCTTTGTCGTTGAAAATATTTATTTTTTGAAGAATTTTCGAATTTCTCATTAAAACCATTTTTATTAGCTCAAAAATATTTATTTTGAGCTAATTTCCTCAAAATTTTGACTTTGACTAAACCAACAAGATCCAAGGGTCCAATTTTTCTTGAAATTTTCAATATTCCCTTGGTCGGAGACCTCCAAAAAATGATTTCTTTTAGACCCACGAATTTTTCCAGTTGGAGAAATTAATTTCTCTAACATTTTAATTTTGACTCTAAATTAGATTAATTTTCTGGCTTAGGATTTAATTTTATTTTTGCCAGAAAAATTTAATTAATTGACTCATGAGGGGATTAATTATTATTTTCCACCCTCCAATATTTTAGCCATGCACTAAAACATTTTTTACATAAGATTTTACAAATTCAACCCTCAAAGGGGGAACACTCGTTCGTTATAGACCCTCAGAATACTTACCCAATTTTGTGACACAATATGATCTAGTAGACCAAGTGATCTATGATAAAATAATTTAGCCAATTAGCTTAAATATTTCCCAAATCAATTTTACAAACAACTCGACTAAAACACTAGGACTCACCTAAGACTTCGACGATAAATCGCACCCTAACTTTGGGTTGAGGCTGGAGGGAAAAACTTTGTCGACCATATGTGTTTAGAAGCACAGATAATCAGTGAGACGAAGAATCTCCTAGGATGAAATTTGTCGCCAAAATCATAGGCTTACCTAGGTTGTTACATAATTAACGATCATACTAGCATCATTTACATTACAAATTTGCAAAATGGGTTTACAATGACATAATAGATTGTTGGCTCATGATTCTGACTATGAAAAAATTCCTTCGAGTCTTTGGATCCTGCTTCCTTGGAATGTTGAAAAAATGGGTGCAACAGGACAATCTTCCTCATCCAGAGAAGCCCCAAATTTCCCTTGGAAGAATTTAATTTGGTTAAGTAAGCATGAATTTTTAAAGTGAGAACCCACAATGTCACAAGAGTCTAGGTTCCCTCCTCCATCGCATATAAATACAAGTCAAGGCACATCACTTTGGAATATCACATCAAGCATCTCCCTCCTCTCTATTGATTCATACATCTAAAATATTGCAGGGTTCTTTTCACACGTGTGAAGGACGAGTCTCTATTTTCTAATGACCATGTTTTACTTTTGTTTGGGAGACTTTGACAAGCGTTGACCAACATTGTCTTGGCACATTTTGACTTGGTTTGATCATATTTGAGTTTGTTTTAGAAGGCCACATTTATTGGCACAAAAACCGAGGATTTTTGGGCGCATTGACTTCCATTGACTGCAAGACTTTGACTTGTGTTAACCGCAGACCAACTGAAGCTTTAACCACAGATTCTCTCCCTCTTTTGATCAAGTGTTTTGGGACTGTTTTGGGCGGACTTTGACCAGCATTGGAGACCAAATACTTTGACTATTGACCAAGCTCTTAGAGGGCGGCTTGACTGTTGACTTGTGGACTGGTTAAGGCATATTTGACTGCTATTAACTTCGACAAAATTTCAGACTTTGACTTTGACTAGATTTGACTTGGGAGAAATTTGACTATTGGATCATCATTTGAATGTTGGTTGGTTGATTTTATTGATAGTCAAAGGATTGACTCTCACTCTTGGTTGATGAGTTTCAAGAACTTTCAACTCGCAAAGGTAGTGAGAATCAAGATGCCATCAGTCCAATAAACAAAGTCAAGACCTACCAAAGTTATAACAGGAATCCCAAACCCAAAATTTCCAAACAATATATGATCTTGATCTTTTATAATACATGCCCTAATGAGGAGAGACTAGTCACTTAATATGTTTGTTCTAAGATGGTTTAGGAAAAAATCTTGCAATACTTGTTGCACGGATATATTGAGAGAACGGGACTAAGTAACAAAGAATGAATCTACAAAGAAAATGAACCAACCAAAATTGATCAAATAAACAAAATTTGACCAATGTATCACTTAGATTTTCAACAAAACTTCGTTCTTCTGAAATTTGTATCCTGCAACAAAAGGCCTGTAATAGATCAAATCTTTAAATACTCCAAAAGCCAAACCCTGTCCCCAAGGTTGTACTTTGTTAATAGCCCAAGGGTGTCGAAAAGCATAGAAGTATGATTTTTTATTGTGCGTTTAAAGAATCTTGATTCAAACGAGGAGTTAGTCCCCCTTTTATAGATTAAAGAGGTGAAAGGAGGGGCTCTATAAGTGTCCGTTAGGGAGGCATCATTAGGAATTTAGGAGTTTAAAAAAAAACTTTATTTCAAATGTGCCTTGTGGTCAAAGGTCTCATCAATAATAAAGGTCTCTATTAAATAATAGTGAAGAATTATTTAAAAAATTTAATCCCATAATCATAAATAATTCTAATAACTTTAATGACTCTCAATAAATACTTTGATAAATTTTAGTGTAATAAATAACCTTTATATAATCCTTAATAAAAACCTTAATGCCACCACCCATGGGGTTTTAGCCCATTGATGGGGTTTACCAACTTCAATCGTGAATAACTCTCAAACCGTGAAGAACTACGTGGCATGCCACATACCACCAAAAATATTTTTCTGAGGAGAAACCAACTAGAGTGATTTGCATGCGAGAAACTATGAATTTCCATGCCAAATTTTCCAACGAAGATCGGGGTTGCTCCTGGTGCTACTTCGATTGACATCAATGACAACCATTTATCAACAACCTTCCACATTTTGATGAGAGTTAGATTTGGGGAGAAATTGAAATGTGGAAATTTCTCCCCAAAATCCTAACTTATGACATTGTTATCCATTGCTACCCACTCCATTCTAGATTCTTGGAATGTACTAGATTCAATTGAAGGATGTACTAAGGACCTATCTTTCCCCTTAAGGGCTGGGAAAACCTAATAGGGTTGTTTATTAACCACTCCTACCTAGGGTGGTAACACTATTTTTTTTTAACAGTGGTGAATCGGCAACTCTTTAGACTAATCTAAGGGAGGTCCCAATTAACATTATTACATGCTTAAAGCCCCAAATTTGGAAGGTTTCATGGGATGGCGACACTCGGGCATTCTACAGTGACGACATATGCCGAGTTTACCAGGAGGGTGGTAGAGCGCTTTGACAGGAGGGATCCGAAGCAGCACTTTGTTGAGCTGACCAAGCTCAAACAGACTAGGAGTGCAGAGACATACATTTCAGACTTCTTGAGGGTTTCGGTGATGGTACCGGATTTATCTGCAGCTCGGATGGTTTACATGTTTGTGGAGGGGCTGTCAGAGCCACTGCGTGGCCTAGTCCGGTCGAACAGACCGGCTACCCTTCAGGATGCCATCAGCAGGACTCGGGACTTACAGGATGTCTTACCCAGGACTCGGCCACCTTATCCCCAGAGACAGGCTTTCCAGCCTAAGGGTAAGGACACGAGGGTCCCGCCTCCCAAGGCGAATCCTGGACGAGGGCAGTCTGATGATGAGGCCAGGAGAGAGCTGAGGAGGAAGCGGTTGTGCTTCACTTGCCAGGAGCCATGGGCACCGGGACACAGGTGTGCGGCAGGGAAGGCACATTTCATTGAGGTCTTCTTCGAGAGCAGTGGAGAAGAGGATGAGGAGGATGACGTGGAGGCAGGAGACAGCTATGCAGCGCAGGGTACCTTACCACCTCCACCACCCGCCGCAGGTGGGGCATCGTTTGCAGCCACTGGGGGCGCTCTAGCCGCATTGCGGGGAGTCCCCAAGTATTTGACGCTGCGTGTACGAGGGACGGTGCGCGGACAGCGGGTTTCAGTCTTAGTTGACAGTGGGGCCACCCACAACTTTATTGATGCCCAGATGGTTGAGCGGAGAGGCATCCAGACAGAGGGTTTTGATGGGTTTTCCGTCTTGGTCCCAGGAGATCGGACTATGGCATGTGCTCGGTATGTTCCTAAGTTATCAGTGACGATGGGCACTTACACATTGACAGACCACTTCTTTGTGGTGGACATTCCGGACACCAACCTGATATTGGGTGTTCAGTGGCTTATTACTCTAGGGAAAGTCACGACAGATTGGAAGGCCCTAGAGATGGAGTGGGATGATCCCAAGACGGGGAGGCATGAGAAGATACGGGGACAGCACACATACCCACCCCAAACAGTGTCCGCACACAGGATGGAGGCGACCTTCCGCAAGGGAGACATAGAGTGGGCGGTAGAGTTGCAGGCTTCAGAGGCGGTGGACACAGGGCAGGCAGTGCATCTTGAGCTACAGTCTATTCTCGATAGGTATGCATCGGTTTTCAGGGATATCCCACCAGGGCAGCCGCCGGATCGGGGGTTTGAGCATACGATCGAGCTTGAGCAAGGGATACAGGCCGTGATTACCACACCGTATAGGCATCCCAAAGCCTATAGGGACGAGATAGAGCGGGCCATTCAGGAGTTGCTGGCCCTTGGTCACATTCGGCCCAGCACGAGTCCTTTCGCTTCTTCTGTAGTGCTGGTGAAGAAGAAGGACGGCACATTGCGCATGTGCATTGACTACAGGGCTTTGAATAAGAAGACCCTGAAGAACAGGTACCCCATCCCCAGGATCGATGAGCTGATGGATGAGTTGAGAGGAGCACGGTTCTTCTCAAAGATTGACTTGAGATCCGGGTACCATCAGATTCGCGTGAGGGAACGGGACATTCCCAAGACCGCTTTCAGGTGTCACTATGGGCACTTTGAGTTTCTGGTCATGCCATTTGGGCTGACCAACGCACCTGCTACCTTCTAGTCATGCATGAACCACATCTTCAGGGGTCATCTGAGGAAGTTTGTGCTGGTTTTCTTTGATGACATACTTATATACAGCAGGACTTGGGAGGAGCACCTCCAGCATATTGAGACAGTTTTGCACATCTTGGAGGAGCAGCAGTTCTATGCCAAGCTCTCCAAGTGTGAGTTCGGGTTGACAGAGATGCTATATCTGGGGCACATTATAGGAGTGGACGGAGTGAGGGTCCACGAGGAGAAGATCAGGGCCATCAAGGATTGGCCAGAGCCGCGGAATGTGACGGAGCTTCGGGGATTTATTGGTATTTGCACATACTACAGGAAGTTCGTCAAGGGCTTCTCTCAGCTTGCTGCACCCCTCACAGATTTGACGAGGAAGGGGGCATTCAGTTGGTCGGATACAACACAACGAGCTTTTGACAAGCTCAAGGAGGTGATGAGCAGTGGTCCTGTGTTGGCATTGCCATATTTTACACAGCCCTTTGTCTTAGAGTGTGATGCATCAGGAGAGGGGATTGGTGCAGTCTTGATGCAGGGCGGTCACCCGATTGCTTTTGAGAGCCGGAAGCTCCTACCACACGAGAGGTTGTATCCCATATACGACAAGGAGATGTTGGCCATTATGCATGCATTGGCCAAATACCGGAAGTATCTAGTGGGCAAAAAATTCAGGGTGAGGACAGATCATAACAGCCTGAGGTACTTTCTGGAGCAGAAGCAGTTGCAGGAGAGACAACAGAAGTGGATCAGCAAGATCCAAGCCTATGACTTTGACATAGAGTATGTCAAAGGCAAGAACAACGTGGTAGCTGATGCCCTTTCTCGTAGACCGGCCACGTTGTCACTCATGAGCTTGGACGCTGATTGGAGGGCTCGACTGCTGGTTGAGTACTCCAAGGATAGGTTTGCATGTGAGGTTCTGGATGGGCAGGTAGCAGATGACCGGTACAGGGTGGTCGATGAGATCATCTATTACAGGGACAGGATCTTCTTGACTGAGGGATCTCAGCTCAAGAAGAAGATACTCCAGGCTTCACACGATTCACCGTTGGCGGGCCATCAGGGGTTCACCAAGACATACAGGGCTATTCGGGAGAGGTTCTCATGGAAGGGCCTCAAGGAGGACGTACTCCAGCATGTCAGGGAGTGTGATGTTTGCCAGAGGAACAAGGGAGAGATGAGCCATCCCGCAGGGTTGTTGCAGCCTCTTCCCATTCCGGAGGGGAAATGGGAGAGCATCTCGATGGATTTCATCACAGGGTTGCCCATGGTGCAGGGCAAGGACTGCATCTTCGTAGTCGTTGACCGGCTGACGAAGTATGCCCATTTTTTCGCCATATCCGCACATCACACAGCAGCGCAGGTGGCTGAGCTGTTCTTCAGGGAGATTTTCAGATTGCATGGTCTACCCAAGACCATCGTCAGTGACAGGGACAGCCGCTTCATGGGCGGATTCTGGCAGGAGCTCTTCCGACTAGTGGGGACCGAGTTGACACCGAGCACTAGTTATCACCCCGAGACGGACGGACAGACCGAGATAGTTAACAAGTGGCTGGAGGGCTACTTGCGTAACTACGTCAGTGGATAGCAGAGGGCATGGCTGAAGTGGCTGCATTTGGGCGAGTACTGCTACAACACGACGCATCATATGTCTATCGGTATGTCACCTTTTTATGCTTTGTATGGATATCATTCCTTATCTTTCGTGGACGTGATGTTTGGTGTTAGCAGGGCTCCGAGAGCCAAGTTATGGATCCAAGAGAGCCAAGATATCCTCCGAGCTCTCAAGGACAACATAGCCACAACACAGAATCAGCAGAAGTTGTATGCTGATAAGGGTCGGGTGGAGAGACACTTCGTTGTTAAGAAGCTAGTAGAAGATGAAGATATGGCTGATTTGTTAATGTGAAGCTTGCTGCCTTACTTTGATTGATTTGTGACTCATTGCATCTCCTTGGAGAGACTCAAGCACTTCAGTCAAGAAGTTATCAACAATTTTCGAAACCCAAATTTTAGAAGATATTATTTTTAATACCAAAATACTATAATACTATAAAATATAGGTGCAATAAACTATTATTTTGATCAACAAGACTCTAAATAAGCATTAATTTGCATCCATTTATATAATTAGTTAAACTAAATTATATAGTTGATAATAGGATAGTAGAATATATTATAGGGTACTTTCAGAATGAAATACATTTTGTTCATTCATTGGAAAGCTTCACAAACCACTGTGATAATAGAGTTCTCAGCGCTAATACAATTATTTTGTCGATCTGTGCATATATTTCTCAATATCCCCTTCCCATATGGGAAAGGAGTGGACTAGTCACTTACCTCACAAGGTCCTTATGGAGTTGTTGTTCCAGGCCACACGTGCACACCATTTTACCAACAAGACAATTTAGTAGACAACTCGACAAGGCCTTGGAGCTGGGTGCCCCCAAATCCACACAGCCAACCATCCATCAGGAGAATTTTTCCATGCCTGGATGTTAGGAGAGCTTGCTCAAATTTGGGCTTCCCACAAGGATCATACTGTAGAGCCCTATCAGTCCCAGACACACTCCAAAGGACATCATCCACTAGTCCAAAAAAAATTTTGCGGTCATTGAGGACTCTAGCAGGGAGACCCCCCTTGATCTAATTGCTCGTCCTCACCTGTCAGCACTAGCATACCATGACTAGTTCAAACTAAAGTTCCTTTGGTCCTCAGATATCATACATATTATCTTTTTCTTGTAATTACTTTATCTCCACTCCGAGTCATGTACTTTCTTATCTTCTCTTGTTGTTCTGCTTCTAGCACAATTAAAAATCTGTTTTGATATGATTTTTAGCATCTTTATAGTCCACACTTCCACACTTCCACATTGTATTTTGGCTAGTGATGTACTCTTATAATCCCATTGACCTAACATTTTCCCCAAGGAAAACCTTGTGGGGAAACCCAAGAGATGCTTCCTCATGTTTGTGGATGGCATCCCTAGTAACCCTGTTCGCTAAAGTCATAGACTAGTGTGCCTAACCAGGAGGGTTGAACTAGGCAGATGCCCAACAACATGAAAAAAAACCAGTTGAGCTAACCCTTGGTCTTCCCATTGACATACTCCTTTGATCATTTGCTGGACATTAATAAACTTATATTATCAAACTTTGGTTTTTACAAATACTGCAACAAAAAAGGTGGTTTGACAAACAATGCAACAAATCAGAACTCATATTTTAATAATTTAGACGATAAGAGGTATTCCAAAAATCATTGACAAAGACAGCCATGCTTTTATCTAGATTTGCATTTGAAAAAATTGTCAACTTATCTGTTATATTGTCAACTTGAAATGTGAAATCCAGATATGAAAACTAGATATGAAAGTATTTCAAAAATCACCTCTTGGGTATTAAAATAAGAATGGAGCTGTACAGGATGGCATCAAGGCCAATGAGAAAAATTACAATTAATT